>PVIY010041165.1:0-10328 GCA_004026745.1 Myrmecophaga tridactyla
AATAAAGCTAAGTTTAGTTTTCACACAAGGTGACACAGGCAGGTTAAGGGGAGGGCCAGTGATGCAAGCCTATAACTGGCACTAAATCCATAATGGTCAGAGTCATTAAAATGTAAAGCATAATCAAAAGGGGGAATCTTCAGTGAGAAGCTCAAATTAGTTAGACTATCCAGACAGGCTGTAACTTCTGGAATATCCAGTCAGTGGAGAAACAGGTGAGGAGGCTATGAGCTAGGCATAGGTATAAACATTATGGCATTGTATTGTTTGGTATACTAACCACCATTTTGTGTTTGGCTAGGTGCCCTTTCTTGCAAGATCGTGAATAAATTATTTTATTCTGCACAATCATGTGAGTATTTATTTTCTTTCAAATATGACTTTCTTTCTGACAAGTCCAATTAGGAATACTAATGGTTTAGCTCCTACAGAAATGATGGTTTAAGTCGCAGGCCAAGGAATGGACCATAATCAGCTGAGAGAGTTTCTGAAGTTAAAGGCAGTGGATACTAGATGAAAGTGGTTATACCAGCTATGATCATGTGACCAGTTGCAGAAACAGACTATAAATATTGATAGTATTTTCCTCTATTTTATTGTGCATATACTTATATATTTTGTTATACATATATTTATATATATATATATAATTCTATCTATGCAAACACATATATATGTAGCAATGTATCTTTGTTTTCTTCTCTCTCTTGCCCAGTTATCATTAAACAGAAATTGTATTAACTTTATATCAGAGTACTAAAGTTACAGGGTAAGAGAGATTATCACTCAAGAACTTGAATCCTCTTTTTTGGGTAAGAGCTAGTACATCTTTTGTTGAATACAGGACAATTGCATAATGTTAGGCAGAAGTATGACTATGTTAGTGTCTTCATTTGAGAATTAAAGATGGTTTAAATAGATGTGTTGAGTGACAAGTTGCTAAGCAGTGGGTTTTGATATTTAGGTTTATATTTCAACTTGACAAGTTACAGTGTCCAGTTGTTTGTTAAAGCTTACAAGGGCCTGATTGTCACTGTGAGGATTCTTTGTAGATGGATTTGCATTTATAATCAGTTTCTACAACTGTATTGTACTGTTATCTACAACTCATGACATCTATAATCAACAAAAGAGATTGCCCAAAGTAATGAGGGCCATCACACCACCCAATCAGCTAGAGACAAAGCAGCATGCATAGCAGTCTGGACCTGTTGCAAAGACTCCTCTTTTTCCAGTCCACACTCTAAAATAGCAGAAATATATTACTTAAAGGGGCCCATGTAGAACACACAAATGAGAAATGCATTGGCTCCAAAAGCTTACCACCCAACTGTGCATTCTGCCTCACTTTTTGGTGTAAAAGTGACTATATGCAACAGCTTATCCTTCACCTTAGAAGGGATATTTTGGCATTGTCTTGTCAATTGAGTGAGAAGAATTTTCACTGAAGTGATAGTACCTTGAAGTTTTATTGTATTTATTACTCATCTTCTAACACGTAAATGTAATACCAATAAATCTAGAGCAGTTGCTACTTCTGGCAGGCTTGCTCCATTGGCATAAAATAACCAATTTAACACATCAGTGTTGAATGGAGAGTAATTATCTGCAGAGGATGGAAAGGTTTTGCCCCCAAATCCAAAGGTTTTGCTTTGTGATTTCCCTAGGGTCCTGTCAAGGCTCCAACAGCATCTCTACTTTCCTTTGACATTTCTAGCATCATTGAATCTTCCACTGTAAATGATCCAGGTGGCAGAGCAGATACACATCATCCAGGACCTGTTGCAGAATCTCCTCTTGTTCTGGTTCCCACCCAAAACTATCAGCTTTTCTCATCACTTGGTAAATAGATCAGAGTAGTATACCGAAATAAGAAATGTGTTTTCTGTAAAATCCAAAGAGCCCAACTTGACATTGTACCTTTTTCCTGGTTGTAAGAATGACTGGATGCAAAAGCTTATCCTTAACATTAGGATATCTCAACAGGACCCTCTCAGCTGGGCACCTAGAAATTTCACTGAAGTGGGAGGACATTGAATTTTTATGGGATTTATCTGCTACTCTCTAGTCATCAAATGCCTTAACAATAGGTCTAAAGTAGAGGCTACTTTTTGCTCACTACATCCAATAAACATGAATATTATCAATAAAATGGAACAATGTGATGTCTTATGGGGAGGAGAGATGGTCAAGGTCCTTTGGGACTGGATTATGTCATTGGGTTAAATAACTGATGTGCCCCTGAGTTAGCATAATAAAGGTGTATTGCTGGCCTTGCCAGTGAAAAGTAAACTGTTTCTGATCTTCTTAATATCCCATGAGAAAAGAAAACTGTTTTTAATAGTTTCATACTGGGTACCAGGGAATGTGTTGACTTGATCAAGCTGTAATTATACATCTGAAAAAGCAGCTATAATAAAAGTCACCAACTAGTTAAAATTTCTGTTCATTCAGAGTCATCCTCGAAGATCAATGTTTTCTGCACAGATCAAATAGGAGAGTTTCATGAAGATTAAAATCTATCTGGCTAATTCTCTTTATAGAGTCTGTTTGCATGTGCAAGTTATGGTGTCAAGTGGTTTGGTCTCATGGGAAATTCATCATAAAACTTCACTGGAGTTCCTAGCTTATGACTGCTCTAAATACACTGGACCTATGTAATGCACAGTCATGTGAACCAATTCTAATAAAAAATTTTCATACATATATGATATATATGTATCTTCTCCATTCTGATTCCCTAATCTTTAAGAGAACGTTGACCAATACATAATATTTCCTTTCTTCACACTCTATTTCATGAGAAGCAATCTGATGGCAGGGAAGGAGATCATAAGTGAGATACTACTTACAGCAAATATCATAATTTATTATTTAAGCATTGGCTTTAAAAGCAAGTTTATTAGTGATCATTGGATGATATTTATTTCACCATTATTTTCAAAACTACATGCACAAGGGTAATATATTAATGAAATGGCTATGATTTCCTACTGAAATAATTCATGCATGGACATTGTAGGGATAATGAGTATATGAATAGAGATGCATCATATTATCATTAACTCAGAATATGAAAAACAATAATAATGGTAAAATATGTTGCAAAGTCCAAATAAAGCAAGTTATTGATATGTATTTTAACAAAGAAAACTGATGAAAATATATCACTCCTCTTTTTAAAATAGCATATGTTTACAAAATTGTATATGTCTTCCTTCAGAATGATTTCCACAACCCTGTTCAACACTATTTCTGAACTACTAATGATAAAAATAACTGCCAAGAAACAGCACAAAATACAGACTGTAGGATGGTCTGTCTTGTAAGACAGGTTGACATGTGTGTCTAACTTACTCAGATTTGTAGTTATCTGGAGATATTTGAAAATTTCTCAACATTCACACTTGCTTCAATTTTAAATTTAATACATTCTTGACATGCGTATGTGGTTGCTTAAATTTATATCTGCAACCAGTAAGGAAAGGCACTTTTTGCATAGTTTCTTAAATGGGGAACTACCACTCTGATTTGTCCTTTCAACTGTAATGTTTTTGGATCCAAAAATCCCTGTACTGATTTGTGTTTGCAAATTTTAACATAATGTTGTATGAGAACAGACTGTTGAAAATTGATCAGAAATGAAATGGAAATTAATAGATAATTTGCAAGATTTTAAAAATGAATTATTAACAAAGAAATGAGTAACCTAGCTTTTTTCTTTCCTGTACACAGGTAAATTCATCCACTTGGACCCAAATTCTTTGTGAGTTTTCATAGCACCAATGCCCTGGATTGCAGTATGCCCTTCCAAGAAACAAACATGAGGAAATAATTGTATGAATGCTATTTTCTCAGGTTATTGCCTTAAGAAAATGTTAATATACACTAAAATATCAGGGTTGCCATTCTACTCTGGAAAGAAACTTGGGACTGATTGTATTGATCATTGGGAATATCTGATTCCATAATTCCATGTACTATTTTCAGAATGTGTTGTCATTTTTGGATATCTACTATTGTTCAGTCATCACTACCAAAATATTAGTCAATCTCCTTTCAGAGAATATAACCATTTCAATTCTTGGATTTGCACTGACTTGAAAAGGTCAGAAAAGGTCATGTTCCTCAGAAAAGGTCATGTTCTTTTCATCCATTCTTGTGGTGCAGACTTGTTGTATGTTGGACATTTGGCTTAGGTTATTTCCATTGTGATGTGATCCATTCATTCAAGGTGAATCTTAATCTTTTTAATGGATTCCTTTATGCAAGATATAGGACAGAAAAAGCTGAGAGAGTAGAGAGAAAAAGAAAAGAAAAGTTAAGAAAGAGAGTCTGCATAACACAAAGAGGAAGCCACAGGAACCAGAAGCTGAGAGCAACAACACCTAGGAATGAAGGACCAGCAGACACTGGCTCTGCTCCTTCCCATATGACACAGGTGTCCCAGGTGTCAGCAGCCTCTTTCTTTAGAGTCAGCGTATGATGCGTTGATGCTCTAATTTGGCCATTTTCCTGACCTACATCTGTAAATTATAAGTTAATCAAACCCATTGTAAAAGCCAAATCATTTCTGGAATATTGCATTCTGAAAGCCTTAGCAAACCAAAACCAATGTGCAAGACAGATGTTTCTTAATGTCAGCTTTGGGACAACAGAGTGCTTTTTCTTAGCTGCAATGCCTTATGATCACTATGTTGCCATATGCAATGTACTTCTGTATTCACTTAACAGGTCACTTCAAGTCATTCTATTACTCAATTCTTCTTATTTTGGTGACACATTGGACAGTACCTTCCACTGTGGTCATTTTTAGCCTACCTTTCCATGCATCCAATGAAATTAGACATGGTTTTTGTGAAACCCTCTCCCTCATAACTCTTTCTTGTTTTGATACTCACTTCAATCAGCTTCTGTTGTCCTAACTCATGGGAATTAATTGAGATAACCACCATACTAATTGTTTTGATATACTATGGTTTCATTCTGATGCCACTTTGAATATGGGTTCTGCTGAAGGGAGATAAAAAGTCTTTTCCACTTGTGTCTCTCACCTAACTGGTTGGAAATTTCTCATGTGTCAATCTACTTTATGTATGTGAAGGCAAATTTCAGCTATTCTTTGGACCATGATATGACAGAGTCTATATTTTACACTATTGTGATTCCTATGCTAAATCCCACTATCTTCAGTTTGAAGAAGAAGTACATCAAAAAGACAATGAAACAGTTGCTTGAGTACAAATTTATCATTGAATAGAGCTTCAAAGAATATTTGATAGCCTTCCATAAATCCATGTTCTGAAACTATGGAAGAAAATGTTTATATACCCCAGAAATTTCCAAAGAAAGCATTAATTGGTACTTCAATGAAACATTTTATGCATATAGATAAATTGTATCATCTATATGCCCATGATTATCTGTAAATAGATCCATATTAAATATTTATTGATTAACTTAAACACATATTGATAATCTTTATATAATTTCCCTTACATATTTATGAATTTGAGTTTCATTTACTATAATTGTTATAATTATGAAGTTAATTTACCATTCTGGAATCCCTGTGAATGGCTTGCAAATGTTACTTCAGTTTCTCCATGTGTCTTTAGAGTCTCATATTTGTCCCAGTCTCTGGATATGGCTATTTTACTCTTTGGGACAATACAATAGATATTTTCCAATTATTTTCTTCCCATTGTCCAATTACCAAAATTTACTAGATCCATTTTTAAACTCTCAAAGTTATATTGAGATAATATAGAAATATTTACTGAGAGTATTATTAAGTCTCAAGGAAAACAAAATGCAGTTTGAGTAATGACTTATAACTGGTTACTGTGAAAACATGGAACCAGATCTGAAAAGCTAACGAGAGTACCTCTGGGATTTCCTTTCTTTCAAATTCTTGCTCATTTCCTAGCTCTCCGTTTATGTCTACCTTTAAGAAAAGAACTTTTATTTGTCTTCATTCCAAAAAGCTTACACCCAGTGAGTAAAACCTTGAAAAATGATATCCACTTACCATTATACATACCTACTCTGC
The DNA here is from genome assembly GCA_004026745.1 of Myrmecophaga tridactyla. Lineage (NCBI taxonomy): Eukaryota > Metazoa > Chordata > Mammalia > Pilosa > Myrmecophagidae > Myrmecophaga > Myrmecophaga tridactyla. The sequence goes on from PVIY010041165.1 coordinate 6,053, forward strand.
ATGATTTATTCTCCTTTGTTTATTTTTGTTCTAAGATTTGTTTATTTGAAGGGATATTAAGAGTGGAAATTTGCTTTTCCTTCAATTACATTAACTTTTCCTAGCAGGGTGGTTGTCCTGTGAATCCACCAAATACAATCTCATGAAAACAAGGTAATCAAAGACTTAATTCTTGAGTCTGAATTTGAGATTCAATCCAATAATTTTCAAAACCTCTTTTGCTATTATGTTATACAAAGAGAACTCATATACTTCAACAGAAAAAACATGTTCGATAGCAGAGTGTGGTTAAATCTATACTCAAAATTTCCCTTAAAAGAAAAATTTCAGAGACAAAACACTGAGTATAATGTGCTTATCATGTTTTATAAGGGACTCAAGTTGCTTGAAACCACAGCATCATGACATTTGCTTTCTTAATTATGAACTTTTGAGTTGAGTTTTTCTAGACTAAACTCTTTTAAAGGATTTATGAATATCCATTTGGTACAACAATAATTTTTACAGCATTTCAGAACATTTTATGGTTTCTTCCTTTCAAATTACATTTTCAAATTAATGAGGCAAAATGTTATCCATGGTTGTTCCCTGCTGTGCCCGTTTGAATCTGTTGTGTACCCCAGAAAAGCCAAGTCCTTTAATCCTCCTTTGATATGGCTGAGTGGAAACTTTTTTATTGTTTCCATGGAGATGTGACCCAACAATTGTGCGTGGTAACTTTTGATGGATGGTTCCATGGAGATTTGTCTCCATCCTTTCAAGGTGGAGTTGCTTCCTGGAGTCCTTTAAGAGAGAACCATCTTTGAAAATGCTTCAGAGCCACCAGAACCAACACAGCCAATGGATACAGAGACCTTTCGTGATGAAGTACAATACCCCTGGTGGAGCTTCATGAAACAAGAAGCTGGGACAGATGTAGTAGAAAGTTTCTCTGGGAGACACTCATAGATGCCACTATGTGCCCTCCCTGATGAGAGAGGATCTCCAAACTTCATTGGCCTTTCTTGAGTGACGGTAGGTAACCTCATGTTGGTGCCTTAGTTTGGACATTTTCAAGGCCTTAGAACTATAAGCATGCAACTCAATAAACTCCCCTTCTGAAAAATCCATTCCATTTCTGGTATATCACATTCTGGCAGCTTTCATACTAGAACACCTGGTATATAAATGTAGTTGCTCTTTCAGAGTCACAAAAATAATTTTTCTAAGAAAAAGGAAGACTAGCACTAGGACCAAATGAGTACACACTTGCATATAAATATTTGACCATTAATTAACCTATAATTTACATAAATTGGATAAAGTTAATCTGCATGAAAATTGTATTTTATCTTTTTATTAGGTAAAGTGGAACAAAGTGTTGAGAATACACAATGTCCATGTTTTTCTGCTCAGCAAGTCAATATGGAAAACTGGTGCATTTTACTCTCAAGTTATAAACTTCTCGCTCTTTGTATCTCAGTTCAATTATCTTTCCTTCAAGAAATAATTCTTTGAATTCCATTCTTACATTGAACTTCTGTCTTTTATCCCTTAGCATAGCAATTACTTAGTATATGTTGATATGAATGCTTGATTACTAGCTAGATCTGCTACTCCTTTGACATTGTAACTTACTTAAAGGCAAAATTTTTGGTGCCCATAATTGTATCAGTGTCATAATGTCGTTCCCTGTACATACAGTTTACTCAGAAAAAAATATATTTTTAATGAATGGTGGGGGTTAAAAATGAGTAATATCTAATAGCTATAACTGGCATTTTTGTGATGCTTATTAGTTACTGGAAAATATATCTTTTTTTCACATATATGAAGTCATTGTATCATCTTAGAACTCCAAAAGGGGGAATCTATTCTCACAATAAAAGTTAATGATGAAAAATGAAAGCTTATAAACTTTAACTTACTTTCTCAAAACCACATAGCTCAAATGAGTCATACCAACATTCAAAACTAGGTTTCCTGGCTGCAGAGTCCCTTATTTTAAGCTCTTTAATACACAGGATGAAACAGCAAAATTAACTTTTAACATTGTCCACAGACTTTCAGGCCTCTTAATCATATATTATGAAGTCTTAATTAAGTCAGTGGGAGAATAGGAGATAAAGGAATGTATTTAAGAAGTAGAGAAGAATTTGTTTCGGTAGATTTGGCAAATAATTCAAATTTGCTTTTCATCCTGGGTGATCAATAAAATAAACGTCCTAAAATTAAAGGGAGAAGGAGTAAAAGATGGAGGGAGATGAGCAATATAAGGAGGAGAGGCGGGAGTGGGAGGAGAAACTGAGGTAAAAGTAGACAAAGGAAGGGAAGAAGGAGAAGTTAGAAAAATAGAAGCAGAAGGAGAAGAGAGATAAAATGAGGAAAAAGAAAAGGAGGAAGAAGGTGAAGAAGCAGGAGAACATTTGGAACACAAAGTGGATAATATCAGTTCTACTATAATGATTCTGAGATTACATTCCATTTTCAAAGTACAGAACTAGAACTCCAGATAAATGTTATTTTGTCAAGGGTGGAATTATACAGAAAGGAGATATTTTAGTTTGTTAAAACTGCTAGAATGCAATATACCAAAAATAGAACAGCTTTTAAGAAGAAATTTATTAAGTTGCAAGTTTACAGTTCTGAGGCTATGAAAATGTCCAAACTATGGAATCCAGGGAAAGATACCTTGACTCAAGAAAGGCTGATGTGTCCAGAACACGTCTTTCAGCTGTGAGGCATGTGGTTGGCGTTTGTTGGGTTCTTGGCTTCTTATTTCAAACAGCTTCCCCACGTATATTTTCTGTCTTCATCTTCAAAGTTCTCTCTCTCTGTGGGCTCTGAGGCTTTTTAAAAATGATTTTTTCTCATAGGACTTTTATATGTAAACCAGTTTAAATGAGTGAAGACAGAAGTGAAGACAGTTTCTCCATGGAAACCACCTCATCAAAAGATTACACCCGCAATTATGAGGATCACATTTCCAAAGAAACTTAGTAAAGAATATTCCACATAATAATATTAAGTGAGGATTAAAGAACATGTCTTTTATGGGGTATGTGACAGTTTCAGACTGGCACAGGAGATATTGAAAGCAAACATAATATATAAAATTGAGAAGGGCACATAGAACAAAAATATTCTTCCAACTTGAAAAATTTTTAAAATCTCGTATAAAATATTTTGAAAATCATACCTTTTCATAACCCCACAAGAAAATTGAGGTTGGAAATACACAAGTAATTTGAATAGCAAAGAGGGCCATGACCATCAAAGAGGAGATGTGACACGTATCATTTCAGCTATGTCAGAGGGTGGAAAAAATAATTGGACATAGTAACACCAGCTTTGAAGAAATCAGCTAAATTATGAAGAATTGCTAAAGCCAAGTGGGGGCTAGACTGTTAATTGATAAAAGAAGAGAAGGCTAGATTCCAGGGGTTTTCCTTAATTTCAGTATCTTCTCTGCAGGCCTCCACTAAGTGTTCATGAAAAAGACTAGGAGAAAGCTAAAAGATATTCTGATAAAATCACTGTGCAATCCTCAAAATACCATGCAGCCTTCTCTTATATCAAGTGAGGGACTGCTCTTACTTTGCCAACTACCATGTTCTTACCCTCACCCATCCTAACAATAGATAGGATTAATTAAGACACCCAATGCTCCTGCTTTCTGAAAGCATCCAATCTAGAGGAGTCTTCTATTTCCTTGTAACCTCCCCTTATTTATAAAAAAAGTCCAAATTGTGCTATAGTTTCTTTCTAACACCCTCTTACTTAAAAATTGCACATTTCCACATGGATGTGTTCTTGATTACATTGAATAATAATGCCAAATAGCTGAACCACATGTATTCCTAGTGGCCTTTGGTTTAAGACCTTGATAATTATTTGCTTCAAAGGACTCGTGAGCAATTTCATCAGAGTGTGGGAAACAAAACTTTCGACCTTCAGGCTAACCCTTGAGTGGGTGACCCAGAACACTGGGTCACTAACTCTTGGGGAAGACCGCAGGTGGCTCTTCTCCTACAAGGAAGCTTTGAAGGGTTAAAGGGCTGGGGGCTAAAAAATGCTATTCTTTGAAGAGATTTCACAGATAAACAACTTAGCTTAAAAGGTTTTGCATTATCTTGTATTTTACATATTGGTGTAATTGTGATTAACATTAAAGATTAACTTGATGTTACTTCCTCCTGTCTTTTTTTCTTTTTACATGGGCAGGTACCAGGAATCAAACCCGGGTCCTTTGGCATGGCAGGCAGGCATTCTTGCCTGCTGAGCCACCGTGGCCCAT
>PVIY010041165.1:10428-21936 GCA_004026745.1 Myrmecophaga tridactyla
CTTGAGAAGATATTTTTAACTTTAAGAACAAAGCAGGAATTTTTCCAAGGGTAGGAGGAGATGTTCTAGATAAGCAAATGCCACATATAACAAAACAAATGAATATGCAAATGAAAAGATAAGCAAAACAGACAAATATGCAACTGGCACAGATTAGCAAATCTGTTTTCAACATCAAGTCTATGAACAAACAACAATAAGTTCAATTCTTTAATAGGCTCTTTCAAAATCCCTCTTACACAGAAATGATGTATTTCCCATGATACACCTTCTTCCTCATTGTAATGAGAAATAAAACTTGTGTAGATTTATCCAGAAATAGAAACTTGAAGGCCCAGAAGTGAATAAGGTTTTGAAGAGAAATATAAAACTTCCATCACTACTTAAGTTGTAAAAACGTTCAAAGAACCTTTCTTCAAACCTAACAATTTTAAAAAGCCAATAATCTTAAAAAACATAACTCTTCATTAGTTCACTAGTAAGAAAAGTTTGAAAACATCAAAGAGATCAAATACCCAGGAAGGATAAACCCCTGAAGAGAGGATATGGGAAAAGTGAACTGTTTCATTTTTGACAGTTAGTGGGAGAAAAATGTGGTTACTAAGCAGATTGCTAGAATACAGTATCATAAATATAATTGTTAAAGAAAAGTATGAGCTACAATATCAACTGGAAAAAACATTGAGATCTACAATCAAGGGTTTGCATTCACTCTCAATACCTTCTCTGCAGGTCTTTATCAAATGCTCATGAGGAAAACTGGGATTGGTTTGGGAAACTCCCCACAAGGACACTATCCAATCTGAAAAATACAAAATATCCTCCTATTACTTTCTTAATCAATGAAAAAAAATTTTTTTACTGATTATAGCTTTATTCTTAGTTTGGTCTACCAAATGATAGAAAAAAAATTTTGTAATATGGAGTCATAAATTGCTCCTGCTTTCTGACATCACCCATTTTCATAGCAAATTTTGGCTTCCTTATACCCTCTAATTATCCAACCAGATCCTCGATCCTACAATAGGCTCTTTCAAAAACCCTCTAACATAGAAGTTACATATTTTCCCATGGAACATCTTCTTTCTCACTGCAATGAGAAATGAAATCACGTTATTCATCAACAAATGTTTCTGTTGGTCAATGACTAAACATTAACAATTTCTAGGTTAACATAACTGTTGGAGGAGATACTCAACATGCATGATTACATGAGAAGTTGTATCATCAGGATGGATTATATAAGGTAGTGTCCAATGAGACACTACAAATCAAAATTTAATAAAGCACATACACACAGCACTCAATATAAGAAACAAAATCCTTCCATCAACAGTTTCTTTGTTAGTATCAAGAAAGATGAGGAAATAAGCAGTGATCTTGAAGATAAAGCTACACAATTTAACCAAATAGAAAAAAAAGGAGGAAAAATAACATGGAAAAAATATCCAAGAGCTGTACTACAATATCAAAGAGTGCATCATGAATGTTGTTAGAGTATTACAACAAGAATGGAAAGATATCACTTAAGATGAAATATTTATGGTGATAATGTCCAAAACTTTTATGAAAATAAGGACAAACCTCAAAATTAATGTCCATGAATGTTACAGGACACCTGGAATATTAAATACAAATAGAAAACCAACTCAAGAAATAAAACACATCTAGACTTTTGTCTCACGGCTGAACAAGAAAGACAAGTAGTAATTTATGAAGGCAGTCAGAGGATAGCACATATCACATAGAGAAGAAAATCGATGAGAATTACACCAGATGTATCAAACATGATCCAAACCAGAATAAAATGGAGAAAAATTTATAAATATTAAAGATAATAGTTGTCTCTGAAGTATTCAAAGCCAACTGAAATAGTGTTTAAACAGAGAAACAAAATGAAGACATTTTTAGGAAAATAAACACACACACATGTACATAAAAATAACTTATACCCAGTAGAATTGTACTTTAATAGTTTTTCAGGCAGGAAACATAAGGAACCTTGGTTCTACTCAAAGACATACTAATGTAAAACTCTAAAACTGAAGATAAATGTGTCAAATAAAGGATTTTTAACCATTTAATTTTATTGAGGCACTCTTCCAGGTGCTAGCTATACAGCATTGAACAAAATAAGTAAAAACCTACTCTCCTAGAGACTTCATAGTGGGGGAACATAGAGAAGAAACAAAAGCCATAGAGCAGGAAAAAGAAAAGAGTATAGGGCAGACAATGTTGGCTTAGTGACAGAATTCTCATAAGCCATGTTGAAGACCCAGGTTCAATTCCAGGAACCTGTCTATGCCAAAGTAAAGAACAAAAGGCATAAGCAAAAGGTAGAGAATGTTAATGCAGTGAGGGCTATGGAAGCAATAAAGATATGAGAGCAGAGGAAATTTTGAATATGGAAGTCAGCCATGGTTTTATGTGGAAGAGCATGAGAAAAAAATCATGCAGATATTGGGGAAAGGGAATTTCAAGACGAAAAATAAAAAAAGTTCAAGCAGTAGCACGACTAATGTGCATAGGGAAGCCTGAGAAAGTCAATGTAGCTGTTTCAAGGATAACGGATGAGTTGATAAGGGAAGAAGAAGGGGGAAATAATTTTGGATATGCATCCTCCTGTAAAAATATTTAATTTTACACTTAGTATGATGGGAAGGCTTGTTTTTTGAAGAAAAGTGACATGATCCAAGTTACTTATTATTAGTATCATTCTGGTCCTTATATTGATTAAGCACAAAGGAAATAAATAGCAAACAGGGAAACAATCTTAAACACTTAGTCAAAAATTTAAGGATGAAGATGATGTTTCTTTTGGCCACAGTGGTAGTAAAGGAGGTGTCGAGAAATAGTCATATTGTAAATATATTCTCTATATAGAACCAGTATGATATGCTGATTGATTGGATATGAAGTGTGTGACTTAGGGGAAAATACAAGATGACTTTTTTTAAAAAAAAAATCTTTATTACAAAATTGTTCATCGTACACAAAGATTGGAAATAAGATGAAGAGAACTGGATGTATTAATTTTAATATAGCTTCATAAAGGAGTTCAATGCACTATAGTTACAAAAATCCATGTTTGTAATATTAATCCGTTCCTATGGGAGTGAATCCAGTGTAAAATTGAATTTTTTTAATTAATTAATTCATTCATTCATTTTTTGCATAGGCAGATACCGGCAGTCAAACCCATTTTTCAGGCATGTCAGACGAGAACTCTGCCTTCTGAGCCACTGTGAACTTTGAAGATGATATTTTTAGTTAGGATGTGCCTCAACTAAATGAGGTTGATCTTTAACCCTATTACAGGAGCCATTATGAATACAAAATCTAGTGAAGGAGCAGGGAGCTGGATGTCAACAGAAGTTAAAAGAAAAAGAAAGAGCAGGACCATATAACTGATATTGCTACAAACATGGCTCTTTCCAAAGAAAGACCTGCATGACCCAGTGCTGCAGAGGAGAAGCATGTCTCTCAGTGTAAAGGTAATTTGTTGCAACTACACTTAACAAGAAACTAATACTAGGTTGAAGGTGGTATGTGATTTAGAATATTTATACATAGATGAAAAAGGGTATGGGTGAAATGCTAAGTCATGTTCATATGATTCATGTCAGTTCAGTGATGACATTGGATATTTGTGAAGACGGCACAGGCATATTTCTTAATTCTATGTGTCCCAAGCATGTCTTGTTCTAGTTTCAAGGATTAGATTTAGATATCATTATGTAAGCTCTTACATGCAGGGTCATGATGACCCTTTTCAAACTTTTGTCTTTTGAGGAGGAAGTCACGGATTCACTGAACTACAGTGTTTTCTTGATGCTATTCTGTTATCATATTCCTGTAAACAGAACTGAGAATGTCTGATTAACTTCCTTCTGGAACTAAGAATAAAAAGTAGATCCCTAAGCTCAGCTAGGGTAAGCATATTTTCCAGCTTTCAATAGGAGAAAACTAAGGAACTCCAAGGCTGCTGGCCAGTCAGAAGATACTACTCACAAGGAAGAAAGCCTTCTAGCCTCTAAAACCTGAACCTATTTTTAGGCCAACCTATTTTATTATTACTAGACAAAGGCTGTGAATTATTTTGTCCAACATGCTCAGTAACCCATTCTTGAGACATGGGGATTTCAGAGTGAAAAAGTTTATTACTAATTTCATAGCAGGAAATCAGATGGACTATTGACCCAAAATCTGTCCAATATTCTGATAGTGTAATTGGAGAAAAGATGGGCAGAGTTTGGATAATGAGCAGAGTGGACCCACAGGATGTCATTAGAAGTGATTCAATTATTGAGCATGCACAGACTGATTACAAGCTTAGTTCACAGAATGTGTGTAGGAAAATGGCAGAATAAGGTACAGTGGACTTGTAGATTACAGTCTAAGCTACCATGCATATCAGGTGGGTCCATTTTGGTTAGATCCATTCTCACTTATAAAGATTATTTTGGACTTGGGGTGGGTTAGCTCTGAGATGACTCAAGATCATTCACTAATCAACATTAGGGTCTGTCTTTAGCAATTACAAGACTCTAAGGTTGAAAAAACTGGATAACTGGGTATGAATGAAGGTTATTCACAAGGTTTTGACAATGACAAGGATAGAAAATAGGGCTATACAATCAATATCAGAGATCAAGGCAGATGAACTACAACTTACAGATTTCAGGAATTTCTCTCTGTCTACTCCATATGAGAGAAAGCACAAAGGAATATCTATATAATGACTCAGTATTCAAAATCATCTCTTCAATCCTGATTTATCAGTTACATAATTGTATTTGTGAACTCAGCTGGAAAACTAAGCTATGCATAATGAAGATAGTTTAGAATATGTTAAATTATTATGAACTATTGTGGAAAGTATATCAAGATACTGAGCACTAAAATGCAAATTCTTAGATGCACTAACTATAGACATATATGAATATACAATATGTAAATGTTGTTGTATTTACAAAGGTGATTTACCAAAGAATCTTAACTTACAGAGAATAGTGATTGCCTCTGGGAAGGAATACTAGGGCACTCTGATAAGGAATGGATAGACATATTTTGGCTTAGCATCATTTTGTATATTTTATATTGTCTTATTGTAATAATGACTTTTTGAATCTTAAAAATGAAAGTAAGCTGCGAATGTGAGCTCTCAGTCTCACTGAGGAGCAATATGTAAATGTAATATCTACTTCCGTACCTGAATGAGTACTCATCTATCACCCCAGCTTTAGAGGCACCATTCCTCAAGTGCCACAAGGATGTAAATCCTAATTGAAATAATAAATAAATGAGATAAAATCTACTGAAGTTCTAGACCTCTGTTACCTGTTATCCATGATTGTCATCTCTCTAACCTGTGTAAAAAACAATAGAAAAATTACTACATTGAGGCTGATACGGGAAAATCTCCTCTGTCGTCCAGCCAACATAAATAAACCTCTTTTTCCAGAATGTGTTTGTACATTTGGTCCACTGAGTGCCAAACTCAGATTTTGGAATAACTCCATCTACACTTTGACACCAATGTGGGGCTGGACATCTGAACAATATGCTGATAGGTAGATTCCTGGATCCCGAAGACAAACATTTAAGAATCTTAGCTCTACAGTCCATGGAGAAACTTTTCTCCAAAGACAGGGTGAAAGAGTTTCTTGCCCAAAGTCTCTAGTACCGTGATGGTTGGTGGCTGCAGAGGAGAACATATTTGGTGAGTGGATAGGGTTATCTTGTATATTTATACAGGCTTGGCTTGATTTGGTATTCAGAGTCACATAAATTCCTGCCAATGTTGTAGCTGGACATGACACATAGAAACTTGTTTTCATAAAGGGAGAAGCACTTGGAACAAAGGGAGATCATTTGAATTTGGTGCCTAGGTTTGGATTTGGCTGTTTCAGAGCTCAATGGCAAGTAAAAGTCATTTGAGACTTGGTTACCTTTGTTTGGCCTTGGTTCTTGGTCTTGTTAGCTTTCAGTTTGAGTTTGCCATACCCTATCTTCTCTCAAAAGTTGTCTAAAGAGTATTGCAAGGAAAAAGAATGGTAAAGGTAAGAAAGAGAAATCTAAGTGAAAATAATAGGGATGATCCTTTAATTTGTATTCTGAAGCAGTAGGAACAATTTGGGTATGAGCCCATAACAAAGAAAAGCATGAAACATTTATGTGAAGTAATTTGGCCTCAGCACAAGTTAGAGGATGGCCACAAATGGCCAAGCCAGGGAACAATAAAATGGAATGCTGTTTTACAGCTAGATATAATGTAACTTATATACAGAGCAAGGAAAGAAAAATGCAATGGTTCACAATCAATATCTATTTTCTTTTCTGTGTAAAATAATATATATATATAAAGCAATAAATTTCACAGCACAGCACCACAATTAGTTATAGAAAATATTTCAGAGTTTGGCATGGGTTACAATTCCACAATTATAGGTTTTTGCTCTGAGATACTGGAGACTAAAAGAGGTATCAATTTAATGATTCAGCAATCATATTCATGTGTTAAATTCTATTGCTCTAGCTTGCTAGCTGCCAGAATGCAATATACCAGAAACAGAATGGCTCTTAAAAAGGAGAATTTGACAAGTTGGTAGTTTACAGTTCTTAGGCTGAGAAAATGTCCCAATTACAACAAGTCTAGAGAAATGTTCAATTTAAGGGATCCAGGGAAAGATATCTTGGTTCAAGAAAGCTGATGGCATTCAATGTTGCTCTCTCAGCTGGAAGGACATATAGTGAACATGGCAGTGTCTTCTGGCTTTCTTGTGGCTCTACAAAAAGGGACTCTCTCCAAAATGTTTCCTCTTTTAAAGAGTTCCAGTAAACAACTCCACCTTCAATGGGTGGAGACACACCTCCATGGAAATCATCTAATCAAACTTACCACCCACAATTAGGTAGGTCACATCTCCATGGGAACAATCAAAATGCTCCCACCCAGCAATATTAAATGCAGGTTAAAGAACATGTCTTTTCTGGGGTCCAGCACAGATTCAAGCCAGCACACTTATCTTCTCTAATTAACTCTACCATCACCTTTGATCTTTCTATCCATCTTTTTAGAGGTGTTTGGAGTCTGGCCATTCTAACTTTTTCATGTTGGAAGGGTCTGGCAATAATATGGGGTAGGGAAATGGAACTATCTGATGTTCTGGAGAGGCTGGGTCCTGTAGGTTTCAGGACTTATCTGGTCCAGGGACCCAGGAAAATCCCTTCTTTTATTCCTTCAAAAATCTCTGTTAGAAATGCTAAGGTATAGTCAACAGAAAAATAATGAATTATATTCTGTTCAAGGTATTACACTTGTTTTAGTAGATGTGGATTCATTGAAATAAGTATTATCTGAGTCACAAAGTAATCAATTAGGTATGACTACCAAAATAATCTTTGTACCTATGTATGAGACTTAATAGTTAATGGTAAAAATACAAGAGAAAATGAATTTTAGAAAGAATATAAAATTATTTCTTGATATGTTTATAATTAAATTATGAATCAAGTAGCACCTAAGCCTAAATCCAAAGTTGCATTTAGTTGAAATATAGCATTATTTTGAGGAAAGATTGTATTAGAATTACTGTTACAGTTGTTTTATGCTTTATATATTCATCCCATAAGAAATTTGAGCCAGTCTTGAGGTCCCACCATCTGTGGAATATTCTGTGTTCTGTTGTCTTTTGTTATTTGTTTTGCATGGGCAGGCACCAGAAATCAAACCCGGGTCTCTGGCATGGCAGGCAAAAACTTTACCACTGCACCACCATTGCCCTCCCCATGTTCTGTTTTAAATGTTCTGCAAATTATTTAAATTTTTAATGTAACACATTCTCCAATTTTATTTTATCATCAGAATCCAATCAATAAAAGAGAGTGCTGTTTGGAGAAGGAGTAGTGATGGAAACAGTAGCTAGCCCAATACCAATAATCTGGGAAAGATAAGGTTAGCATTATCTCAAAGAATGACAAATATCAGGAGAAATATATTTCATAGAATTGGTGGAGAGAACAAAGGCAGAGAAAAGGAGAAATGTTCAAATGAGTTGTCAGAGAAAGCAGAATTCATGCTGAAGTCAAAGTTAGAAATATAAAGTTAAGACAATACAACGTAGTACCCCCAATTGAGCTGTTCCAAATAACCACATATTTTGAGTAGGTGTAACACTATGAAGTGCTTTTAAATTTTTCATTTAATAAAAGAGTGTACCAATGACTTGATTGGGAAATCCCCCCAAACTTTGTTTTATTCCTATTGTAAAATTGTCAGGGCAGGGTCAGGGGAGAATTTGACATGAATATTAAGTGAAGAGAGGTAGGGACAAAAATGTTTATGTAGTAAAAGTAAAAGTTGAATAGAAATAAATAAAACATTGATGAAAATGATGAACTCACTTCATTTTTTTTTCTTATTTGATTGGATGCTGCAGAAAAAAATATCAGCCCTAATACAATGGTTGCAATCAGTTCAATGATATACTTAAACCCACAATGGTACAAGAATAATAATACAGGATTTAGAATCTAAAAGTATGTATGTATGGTACAGATCAATGACTAAAAGTTGTGTATAAGTTTAGATTTTTACCTCCAAAGTTTACTTTTTAAAGTTGTGAAATATCTCCAAAGTTTATATTTAAAATAACACTATGTTTGAATAACCAAGATAATGCAATAATATATAGACAGAATGAAAATTATATGCATGAAACAAAAAATATATAAAAGATGTTTTTGAAATATCTCAATGTTTGAGTGATGTAGACACACAAATGAATTTTTGTCATGAAAAGTGTTGGTTCCCAAAGTTAATATTATGACAAACTAATTGAAAGATGTGGCCACAGTCTTGAGTCAAGTGTTTCATCCTTTAACTGCATGCAATATATTTGTTTTATGGCTAAGATGCAAACATTACTTCTTTACAGATAAAATCACATTAATTTTTTTCAATTAAAATCCTGGCAAGGTAGTTTTTGTGATTGTCTTCTACCTTTTCATATACACCAAATAGTTCAACCTTTGATAAATATTTCTGTTTCTTTAATATATATTTTTGTTGTTGTTTTCCAATAAGTGTGGAACTGCTGATTGTAGGTAGAATTCTACATATATTGAATGCTCATGGCTGTATTCTATACACCTATGCAAACAAAGGAACTGAAGTATTTAGAACTGGAGATTTCAAAGCAGGGACAAACTTGATATTAAAATTTCTTCCTCCTCAAATATTCTGAAAATGATCTGAAATCTCACTTACTTGTAGAACAGCAAATGCAGTTTAGTTTTAAACTGAATAGGGTTAATTAAGTTGTTTAAATACATGTATTCTGATATTGTAACCCATAGAAGATGCACCAACAGGGATATGCTTCAATTATTTTCTGCTTCAAGGCAACAATATGATTATTCACTCAATAATGAAAAGTAAATGGTTCTGGCATAATACACAGCACGTTAACATTTGTGAAAAAGTAATATTCTTTGGTACTGAATCAAAATGATGCCTTATAAAAATCTGTATTTTAACAATAGAAAAGAAATCATTGGAAGAGCAGTGGTCTAGTTTAGTAGCAGCTGAAAAGCAATATACCAGCAATGGAATGACTTTTAAAAAGGGGAATTTAATAAGTTGCTACTTTACAGTTGTAAGGCTGATAAAATGTCCCGATTAAAATATGTCTATAGAAATGTCCAATCTAAGGCATCCAGGGAAAGACACCTTGGTTCAAGAAGGACGACTGAACACAGAGTTCCTCTCTCATCTGGAAAAGCACATGGTGAACACAGTCAGGGTTCCTCTCTCATCTGGAAGGGCATATGGCAAACATGGTGTCATCTGCTAGCTTCTTCTCCTGGCTTCCTGTTTCATGAAGCTCTCTGGGAGGCATTTTCCTTCTTCAGCTACAAAAGACACTGGCTGGTGGACTCTGCTTTTCAAGGCTATGTCGTTATGCTCTGCTCTCTCTTAATCTCTTTCATTCTCCAAAATGTTTCCTCTTTTATAGGACTCCAGAAACTTATCAAGACCCACCAAAATGGGTGGAGACATGGCATCACCTGATCCATCTTAACAACCACCCTTGATTAAATCACATCTCCAGGGAGATGATCCAACTATAGCTTCAAACATACAGTACTGAATAGGGATTGTTCTGGATTTATGAAATGGGATTTTGATTAAAACATCACTTTTCTAGGGGACATACATCCCTTAAAACCAGCACAAGCAGTACTATTATTTCCAGGGCAATTAAGCGGTGTGGAATTTGGAGATTAAAAAAAAACCAAAAATTAATGTAGCATACCCAAATGCAAAAAAAAATCTATTTACTTAGGACTTAGAATAACAGGGGACTTATCCACTTTTACTTGTATTTGGCTGAATCAAAAGTAGGAAGGGGAAAGGGGAAGATTTATAGTAGAATAAAGAGAGGACTTCAGTATGCTCTGATCAGAATCTGTTGGCCTTGGAGGCTGCATGTTGGCTTATTAGAAGCAGGGCATCCTATTTGGTTGTCTATGGGAGCAAATTTGGCTTTCTCCAATTGGCCTTAAGTTGAAAGAGGTTGCAAATCTTAGGAATGCTACCATTTACTGAATAAATCCTTTTTATTTGGGGTTGATTGCCACAGGGATTGTAGTTTGACCTCTGGGATATTTACTTTAGAGAGTGGTAGGCTCCTGAACCTATTGTTGCAGGTGATGCACCAGCATTTTGTGATCTGATCAGTTCTTATATTAGGTCAGAATTTCCTTTTCATGGTTCACTGTATTTCAATTCTCTCTTTTGGTCATTCTCTGACTTATGCAATTCAGAGAAATAAAAAATCCAGATCATCAGGGCTCAGAGATTGTTGAGACATCTTCATAATCCACTTCTTGATTTTCTTGTTGTCTTAGCATGATAATGACCATCTGATGAGAGAACAGTGGCATAGAAGAATTTATAACTCTGGTCAGAATGCAACAAACCTATGCTAGAAACAAGAATAGTTAATAATTCTTATATGATGTTTCAGAACCTGGAACACCAATGGCCCCACACAAGGCACATAAAAAATCTCCTACACCATGATGATCAAATATGGAAAGCCAAATAGATTTTTCTTTTAAGCAATGCATAGTCTGTTCCATTTTGCCCTTATCATTAATCAAACTACAATAAGAAATATTATAAATGATATGGACACCACCATCCAGACAAATAAGAACCTAGATCAATGTGATTGTCAATCACTACTTCTGTTGATGAGTTGGGCCTAATCTGCATTCCATCTAAGGGAGAGATGGCATACTTACTTATCTCTGCAAGAATTGATGGTAGGCTTCTTAATGTCTTTTCTATTTTTTTATGATTTCTGCCAATGAAATCAACACTGATTGTTAAAATAAACAGTGAGTCAGCAATTCCCCCAGTGATTCAGCAATTATGCTTGAATAATAATTGAGTGGTCTCATTTTGTAGCTCACATCAATGTCGGAATTTTCAGGCTT
>PVIY010041166.1:0-21809 GCA_004026745.1 Myrmecophaga tridactyla
AAAAAGTCCTATTTTTAATTCAACTTAACTGAATCTCAATCTCTATCCCACAGGACTGGCAGGGAAGGGTTTATAATCTTTGGTACACATTGATGACTAGTGTCAAAGCTCCCCATGGTCTCCTGAGGTTCAGGGCTCTCTGCTTTCTTGTCATGCTTTGGAGAGCATGAATCTGTAGTCTGGAGACTGCAGGGGAATCACTCAGCTATTTGCCAGTGAGGTTCTCTCTCCCTAGCGCAATGCTATTGATCAGCAGGAACTTCCTAAGATTCCTGGTTTCCCTACCCCCACCTTCCATCCTGTCTCCTCTTCTCTCTCAGGCACTCTACACCGGCTATTACTCATAAGAAAAATGCAGTATGATTTTTTACTTAAGGCTATCATTAAACCAGGCAAAATGAATGTGGTTAAATTGCTTTTCTTATTTTAATAGGTTGCATTTGGCACTGAAGTTTTAGAAATTTATATCCTGAGGAAAGAGTCAGATGTCTTTTAAGTCAGACCAGATTAAGTTAACTCTGTTCCAGACCACTAATGAGTGATAATTCAGTGGAAATTACTTGTTTTCCTCTGCCTTAAAGAATAATGTCCTCTTACCCAAGAGAAAAAAAAAAAATCCTAAGTTGAAAAACACTGTGCTCTTATGCAGCAAGAAAGCATCAGCAGAAGGGAAAAGAGCTCAAAAGAGAAGCCTATTAAACATTCTCTGAGAGGAGCTGGACTCCTTCCTTCCGACCCGAGAAGGATACTTTACTCAAAAGACATTCATGATTTCCACATATTTTCCCTTTAAAAAGAAGCATCAGAGTAAAGGATACCGCAGTAGGATGAGGTGTGTGTGAGCACATTAGTGGGGCTGGTAGAAGAATGAACCACGTGCTGTAGGAGCAGAGGATGGAGGCGGGCTTAAGGCTGTGTGGGTATGGGGTACTCAGCAAAGCCTTACACAAAAGCTGGTATCTGGGATCTTTGCCTAGTGTCCTGTTGATGGTAAATTGATTGCTCATCTCTGAGTGAAAGGAGCTGCCGCTGTGATGTGGGATAGGGCTCCCCCCAACACCCTTTGCTTGTGCACATTCAGGACACTATCCTGCCTGATAAACTCCATACCATAGATGTCATGTTATGTTTTGAATCTTCCTGCTGCCTTTGCTGGAAAACATGCATTGTCTTGGAAGGTATCTTTTTAAGAATTCCTATTTCCAAATGTCATCACTTAAGACAGGTGTGAGGCCACAGCCCAGCAGCCCCTTCAGGAGAGGGTGGCACCACTGACCCTGACATGCCCTTGTACCTAGTGAGAGACCCATGGATCACACAGACCTGATACCAGGGGCAGTAACAAAGCCTCATGTTGAGCGGGTCAGCAGTCTCCTTCCTCAGAAATCCAGATGAGTCTGGTTTTATGGATTGAATTGTGTCCCCTCAAGTCAGGTTCGAGTCCTAACTCCTGGCCTTATGAATATTAACTGATTAGTAAATAAGGTCTTTGAAGATGCTATTAGTTAAGATGAGCCCAAACTGGAATAAGATGGTCCTTGATCCAATATGACTCAGAGTCCTTACAAGGAAAGGAATTATGGACACAGAGAGACAAAGAGAAGACAGCCATGTGGAGTCATGCCACCACAAGCCAAGGAATGCCATGGAATGCTGGGCATTCACCAGAAGCCAAGGAAGAGGCGTGGAACAGATTCTTCTTTTTAAAAGAAGTGTGACTCACCTGACATCTCAATTTTGGACCTCCAGCCTCCAGAATCAGGGGACAATTAATTTCTGTTGTTAAGTCAACTAATCAGTATACTTTGTTATAGCAGCCTGGGAAAACTAGGTCATCTGGTCACCCAGCAGTAATGCGAAACCTGGGGTTTGCCCTGCTCCACCCTCTGGGCCTCCAGGACACCAGGGAGATGAGACTCCCCAGCACCACCTGCTATCATCAGCCACCTTGACCTCTCATGCACTACCTCAGACAAGAGCAGGAAGAGGGATGAAATAGCTGAGACTCAGCGTTTTAAGAGACTGGCCACATGCCATAAATTATTATGTCAGATGGCGCTTACTGACTCCTGGTACATTTAGCCCCACCCCCACCCCACCTCCCTACCATGCCTGGGGCTCCAAGTGTAACCAGCTCAGGCACAGAGAAATGAAGATGCCAGTTCCTCTGCTTACTGGGGAAAGGGATAAACCATGGGCCACAATTTCCAAGTATAGAGTTCATTCTGCGCCCTAGCCACGGAGGGGAAATCCTGAAACCATGTTTGCATGTATCCAGCATTTTTGTAAGCACTGCAGTACAGATGGACTCCTGTACGTCTTAGGAATAAATTTCCTCTTTAATCATTATTCCCACAAAAAGAAAAAAAATCCTCTGAGAATTAATAATCCAATAAGAGAGTAAGCACATATGTTTAGAGCACTTACTACATGGCATACATTAGAAGCTGAGGAAGCTTAACCACGTTTATGATATAAACGATGAAGACTAAGATCCAGGAGCCCAAGCACCAGTGTGATAAGCTTAGGAATAAATTAGTAGACAAAGGCAGGTATCGGATAGAATGGCAAACCTTCACTGCAATCGGTAAATTAAAGCAATTAAATCTGGCAAAGGGGCCCAAAGAGATTATGATGCCATTCTGATACCTTTTCAGCATCATCTCAGGAAGAAACTTAAGGTTCAGGGAGCTAGTTAACTAACAAACTGATATTTGTGCTTGTATTTTCCTAAAGTTTGCTCTGGAATTTTTAGAAATACAATATTCTTAATCATGCTTAATGCATTAAAATCTTTTTCAATAAAACATTCACAGTAGAAAACAAAGCTATAAACTTGAACTTCTACACATAACGTTTATGAGCCTAATTTATTGGACAAAGCCAATAACCCATCCACCTGTTGTAACTTACCTATAGGCACTATTCTTTCTAAAAAAACCACTTCTCCTTTACTAAGTATGTGCTCACCTAGAAGTTGTCTTGGAACATAAACCTATACAATGAAAACAAATTCCACAAGACATTTAAGCAAATACCTTGGTAATTTAATGAGCACAAGCAACTAAACTGGATCTCTTTGAAGAAATTGTTCAATTTTTACTTTTGCCCTCCACTTTCAGAAAGACAAGGAACAACAACAAAAAAAAAAACATTAAAAAGCAGGATAGGGTAGTCATTCTCTATGATCACTAATGACT
This sequence comes from Myrmecophaga tridactyla, assembly GCA_004026745.1. Lineage (NCBI taxonomy): Eukaryota > Metazoa > Chordata > Mammalia > Pilosa > Myrmecophagidae > Myrmecophaga > Myrmecophaga tridactyla. Next base: position 3,201 of record PVIY010041166.1, read on the forward strand.
ATAATTATAAACTAAAAGCTTGTACAGGTGTAGGATTCTGTGTTCTGTGAAAATACAGGCCTGGACATTTTCTCCCACTGGACAGATGAATGACTTTAAATCGCAATATATATGAAACATTAAAGTATTAGTCCATGCTTTCAATCTTATTTGTGTTTGTTCTAAGACACACCAACTATATAAGTACACTTTCAAAGGTGATGGTTTCCTGTCCCAGCAAGTAACTTTTCCCCCCCTCTCATTTTAATACAGTTTAGAAGTCAGAATTTAAATTATAACATTAATTTAGCTAGCCAAACTAATGTTAAGATATTTTAGTTTGATGAAAGGAAAATGTAGGCAAAGGACACAGTCTACCCAGGCCACATGCTCTCCAGTGCCCACCCCTCCTTATAGATAGTATCATAGCTGAGACCAAGAGTCAATGGCCATTTATTACAGCACTTAGTGTTACTCCACCTTACTTATAGAGCACTGAGAAAACTCCTCAAAGGGGAAAAATAGCCTAGAAAAGAGGGCAGTAAGATAAAAGGGGGAAAATAAATGAAAGTAAATGGTCCTGTGTATTTAATATATAAACGGAATGTGCCTTAAAAAGATAATTATTCATTTATGAAACAATCAACTGGCCTGCTTCACTGATTTGTATTATATGCTTCATTGATTTTGTATTATATTACAAAATTCCTGTATGTAATTTACATTGCTGACCTCTAGATTCTCAATTATTTAGAATTTTTTTAGAAAAACATACCTCAACTGATTTCACTGTTTAATAGTATCTCCATTTAGAGAGGCAAGAGCAATAACCCATACCTCAAACCAATCATTTTAACCATTCTGTCAACATTGGAAAGAGGGTTTACTGGAAAAGGATGTCCAATTTATCTAGATTAAATAATGTTTTATCTGAGTAAGTGACAGAGGTCTTGAGAGCAGAACCTGGAATTTCCAAAGGTTTCAAGATCCAGAATGGGCTCAATTTGCTGGACCTCTAGGAAGCTGTCAGATTTATAGCTTTAAAACCGACAACATATATCTGAAGCCCCAATTAAAGTTCAGTCCCTATCACCAAACATCAGACAGGATGATGCTAAAAGTCCAAGATGAACAACAAGATTACAGGATTACTCTAAGAAAGTCCTTTCTTATAAGCAGGTTTACATTTTCAATAGCTCACAAAAGACCTGAATGAGTTCCAACTGGACTATCATTCTGTGAAGTTAATAAGGATTATATTTAACAAATTAAATCTATGTCCTTAAAGAAAGTAGCACTGTTTTAAAATAAGCTGCTTCTGCAGCTCGGGAAGGAAAAAAAAGAGAAAAAAGCTGCTGTAACTAATCAGAAAGACATGATTTAGCAATTAAGGTAGGTGGAGGGTATTTTAAAAGACATGAAAAGGAATCATCCTAGTAACATTACTAGTAATAGCCAAGACGCAAAGATCTCAGCTGATGACAGAACACTGTAACACCTACACATCTACCATTACAAATATATTAACTTAAAATGGAACAATGACACAATACTGAATAAGCTTTACAATAAGGAAAATATGGTTTAAATTTCTACATTTATGAGCTAAGGGCCCATAAAATGCCTCTTCTACTTACCAATGGTATCAGAACAGTGTGCTGCTGCTGCTGCTGCTGCTGCCACAGTACCATCCATTTCAGCGCTGGACACTTGACCTGGGCACCACACCGACTTGAGGTGTTCGCTTCCCAGTCGACACCCTGCCCTCTCCTTCTGTGTCCTGTCTGGTGGCCATTCTACCCTTTAATTGCTGCTTTCATGATTTTTTGGTCCAATCTGGTTCAACTGTTTGGGTATGGGATTTTTCACCAAGAGATCTGTTCTAGCTGACAGCATCAACTTCCTCCCCTTTTCGATTTTCCACAGTGAAGAAAAGCAGAAAAGGATTCTTATTCAAGCAGCACTTTGGGCCTCCCAACCCCCATCCTCTGAAAGAAGGAAGGTGACAGAACAGTTCCCAATGAAGACAAACATCAATACTTGGTCTTGGAATACCTAAGATTGTAATTTTGTGTAATCACAGATATGCTGATCTTGGAAATTTTAACTGAAAAATTTAAGGTTATTTCAGAATTATTAGCTCTTATCCCCAAATGTATATAATAGAAATTAGTAAGTATAGCAATAAAAATTAATTTATTTTCGGTGATTCCTAGATAAGTTTGTGAAAATGTAAGATGCAAATATAAAGAAAATTCGAAGTCAGAAAAGGTTAACTTTCATTGGAAACCTTTCCTCAATGAATAAATATTCTACTGTAAAAATATAATCACAGGGTAGGCAACAGTGGCTCAGTGGCAGAGTTCTGGCCTGCTATGCCAGAGTCCTAGGTTTGATTTCCAGTGCCTGCCCATGCCAAAAAAAAAAAAATATATATATATATATATATATATATATAATGGCAACCTTTACTAAAAGTGAAGGGTGGCAAAACTATTGTGTGTTGGTTCTACCCTCTATGATTAAAAAGACCGTACTACATTGTCCAAAGGATAAATTCTAGATCTTCTTTGTCCTCCAACTGTTCTTTTCTTGTCTGCTTTTTTCTAAAGATGGTAGGCTATGGATCCCCTCTACTTCCAGCCTACAAGCAGCCCTCCCTTGCTGAAAGATGTCCCGGTGATAGGGATCTCACACGTGACTGGGCCAGATGGGCACCAGGAATGCTGTTTCTTCAGCCAGGTCCAGGGCAGGGAACATACGTGGGACATGCCACTCTTCAGCTGACTCCTCTAAGCACCCATCAGTAGGCAACTTCTCTCTACCCTCTTCATTCCCACACCACTGTGAAATATACAGTTCTGCTTTAGATAATTTGTAATTAATGAGGTTGAAACTACAGCATCATTTCTAATAGCAAAAACTCTAGCCAACCGTAATACGTAACATCTACATCCAGGAAGGTGTTAGTCAAACACTATCTGTACTAGACAGTACTAACAATTTGAACAAATTAAACCCATTAGGCTTTTAAGGATATCCACCCTATTTTTATAATTCTGTCCTTGTTTTCCACTGAGTCTTTAGTTGGTGTAACAGAACCTTGTCTTATGATATGAACCAGTGAAAATCATAGAATGGCCACTAAAATGTTCCAGAGACCAAAAGAAGAGTTTGATATTATGTTAGATCTTTTTAAATTTGATAACAGTAATTCTACTTACAGAAAACAGACTCCCAAATTTTACAGGTTTCAAGTTTCATTAGAAAAACCATACATAAAATTAAAAAATGTATTTATTAAGAATAACGATACTTCATCGAATTCAGAAAATCCATTTAAAACACAAGTTACTACACAGAAAGAAATGACCGCATAAAGTCTTATACAACAGACTGATCTGCAAAACCAATACCTTAAAAACAAACAACACACCATATGGTTTTAATAAAATGCAACTGCAGTTCCATTTTTCAAGCTATATTCTTAAGTTGAGGGATTTCTGAAATTGTGTGTTTCCACATTAAGCTTTCTCCATAACTAGTTTAAAGATAAGTGTCATTTCCTCACCACCAAGTACTTTACTCCTCAAAATGTTTAAAACAAGCACCTGATTAACCAGGTGTCTTTCCTGTGGTCCCTACTACTTTCATTTTGCTAAGGAGCACAAACCTGCTTCAAGGTCAACCCAAGCTCAAGTCCACGCCAGAGCCAGCGCTTGGCTATGTGACATTGCTTGCTTCTAAGGAAGTATGATTAAGAGTCATCTGAAGCTACACAGTTAAGATCATAATGACAAGCTTTTTTTTTTTCATTTTTAACTTTTTTTTATTGTATAGTGTAACATATATACAAAGCAAACAAATAAAAAAGCAATAGTTTTCAAAACGCTCCTCAACAAGGAGTTACAGGACAGGTACCAGAGTTTGTCATGGGCTACCATATGATCCTCTCATATTTTTCCTTCTAGCTGCTCCATAATATACGAGGCTAGAGGGCTTAAATATTTTTGTTTCATCACAGTCTACTTTTTTGTGTGAACAATAATATATATACAAAAAAGCTATAAATTTCAAAATACAGCACTACAATTAATTATAAATCATATTTCAGAGTTTAACATGGGTTACAATTCCAAAATTTTAGGTTTTTACTTCTAGCTGTTCTAAAATACTGGAGACTAAAAAGATATCAATTTAATGATTCAGCTCATGAATGATGAGCTTTTGGGTTTTTTTTTTTTTTTTTTTGTTTGCCAAAATACTCAAATTATATTTGAGTTTAAGATTTTTTAAAAAGGAAAAAAATCTCTTCCTATTATTTCATCAATAAAAATAATCAGACCTAACAGAAGTTTACCATCTGTCTCAACTCCATTCTATCAAGGTTCCAGCTTCCCATTTGCAGTGTAGGATACACATTTCCTCAACTCTTGTCACACTGGTATAGGACAGTGACACTTCTTCATTGTTCACTTCAACTATTTCTAAAAAGCAAAAGCCTTTGCAACTAGTTGGAATATATAGTCAGTCTCTGAAGGTGAAAAGTATTTGCATTGCTCCATTCTGTTCGTTAAATGCACATGACAAAAGGGCAGGATTGTTCATTTATCCTGGACAAAACGAGTTAAAGAGTGTGACAAATGCAAAGGAGGCTGGCTAAGATACTCTGCAGTTTAGAGTAAGCAAAGTGCAAGCTGGAATTCGGTTCTAAAATGTTTCCCAATTGAAATTCAAACTGAAATTAAGAAGGTATTAAAAGGATCAGGGTCTTCAGAAATCATCGAGGTGGAAAGCCACCCCTGTGTGCTCCTCCACGGCCCCCTCTAAAGCCACCTCTTTCTCCTCGGAAGTTAGATCGATTTCTTTCTCGCCCACGGCCAGCAGAAGTTCCGCCTCTCCCTCCACCCCTAGGAGCTCCACCTCCCCGATCAGACTTAGATTTGGGAGGAGGTGACTTTGGTCGAAGTCTCTCAATTTCTTCTGTACATCCAGTCAAATAGGAATTAGGGGCGCTGAAATAGGATGCATACGTTTCTGCATTGTAGTTGCTATTTGTAAGAGTTGGTCCAACAGTAAGCCACCCTGAAATTGAGGAGAAAAAATTATTCTTTTTTGTTTCAACCCTTCTCTTACTGAACCTTTAGGTCCTACTCAATTCCCTACTGCATTCTTAAAGATGTCCCTAACCTTCACCCAACACTGATCTCTTTTACAAAACACATGGCACTGAATCATCGTCATATATTCAGTATTTCATAGGAATCATTCTTGTTTCTCCTAGATTGTAACATTTGTAACATGTCTTCTTCACTGTCTCCGTCTGTGTTACGTGCCCTTCTTATAAGAATAACACTTAGAAAAAATATACTATATGCTGAGTTTGGGCTCAAAAACTATAAAAAATTAGGTATAACCTTCTTACTTGTGGATACGGTACCACAATCATTTTCTGATTACAGTCCTGGAACTGACTTTTGCCTCTTATCTTCCCAACCATAACATATATTCAGTAAGTTCTAAAAATTCTGCTACTACCATGTTGCTCTTATTTCTTTCCATCTTTCCATTTTTACTGCCACCTTCAAACTTAAGCCTTTATTAGTCTACTAGGCTAGCCCTCTACTATACCACACACATGTAACAGACAACATCCCTGTTGTACTAATCTCCCAACTACTAGTTTCACTTCCCTCTACAAGTGGAGCGCCTAAAGCAAAGCTTAAAATATCACTTCTCTGATTAAAAACAAACAACAACAACAACAACAAAAATCTTCTTAGGGGACAACAGTGGCGCAGTGGCAGAGTTCTTGCCTGCCATGCTGGAGACCTGGGTTTGTTTCTTGGTTGCCCACCCAAGTCAAAAAAAAAAAACCTTCTTAGGCTTTCCACAAAGCCCAAATTCATAAATACTGAACATAAGTTCTTTTACTATGAGGGTTGAAACAAACTTTCCAATCACATTTCTCATTAATGCTTTTCATGAAGCCTATGTTTGAGTAAAATAATGATCTACCATATGATGGTTTCCATTCTAGCCTTTAACTCTGTGCTCAAATAATTTTCTTTTCCATCCTCTCAAATCTCCTGAAAATCCTATCCTTCAATATCCAATTCAAATACACTTCTCACACTAAATGGAAATAATTTCTCTCCTCAAGTTCCACTGCACACATTGCTAGGCAACACTGCTTATAATATCAGCTAGAATGACAGCTATCTGAAATGGGGGAACTACGAATTAACTATATGTTATAAATGTATAAACGCCCCTGGGGACACCATGATTTGGCCTTCCCTGCGTGCTGTGATTCACGTAACTGGCATGTACTTTGGGGGACCTATGGAAACTATGCTTTGGGGAATGTTACAAGAGACACTGGTGCCTTGTCAAGTAATCTCGGAAAATTAGCTTCTTCATCTAAATGATTTTTGTAAGAATGGGCATTCATAAAGAACAAAATGACAGTAAGTAAGCAAAAATGAGCATTGCACCTCAAAGACCACGTTCAAGTGTAGAGACACAGACAGAAAGATGTCCTGTGCCAGAGATAACGCGCACAGCCTAAAGGGGGTAAAACGGCCACAGCTAAGCAGAGAATGCCACCGAGACGCAAACTATGATTATAGATAAAGACTGGTGTCGAGCAAAATCTACTTTAGTTGCTTCCAATACTTATATCTACAAGCACATTTAATAATTTATCTACTCTCTACTCTTTAGATTCTTCTAATCATGTTTAAACAAATACTCTAAGGGAATAATTAAAACAGTACTATGAAGCCACTAAAATAATTATGAATAATTACTAAATGAAGAAAAAATACATGATATAAAGTGACTACACTTATGTAAAAACTTCTATGTATAGGAACTGGAAGGTACTACGTAAAAAATGCAAATTATTCTTGGTGGTAGTGAGATTATGAGCCTTCTTCCCTCTTTAAAATTTTTTCATATTGCTACACTGACTTCAACTATTAAAAGATTATCACCTGTTTGCTGTTTCCCTTTACTCTTCAAAGAGTCTCAATTTTGCTTTATCTTTTTGTGTTCTGCTTCCTGAAAAGACCAACTACCACTGTAGATTGATCCCAGATTTAGTAACTATTTTGAGGCAGGACAGGTTAATGATGAAAGAGGAAAATCTGTTTCTTACTTAATCAAACACTAGAGTCGTAGCCTTGATATTCAAAATGAACATCTATGTTTCCTGAACAAACACAGCTCTTCAACTGAGTGCGAAGTACTGTTACTTTCTTTTAAGCCAGTGGGGATGGACAACTTGCTTGCCACATGCCCTGGTCCCAAAATGTTTTGATAAGAGTAAAATCAAGCACAGAATTTCCAAACAAGATGTACAAGTATATATGTGGAGGACAACTTAACAACTCAAAGTTCATTTTACAGCTATATATAAACCATGTAGATAACTAGGCATGAAATATATGTATAATGAGAAAATTTGATTAGAAAAATTAAGGAAAACTAACATTGAAATCATAGAATTCTCATCCTTTAAAAATCAATATGCTATTTTAATCATTCAAGGATGCAAGTACAATCTCCAAGATAACCACTAGAGGAATAATGAAAGAATATCTAGCGTGCTAACAGAAGGAAAAATGGAATAAAAAATATTTATCCACAAGAAATGAAAGAAAAAGAAACATAGAACACATGGTACCAATGCTTAGCAAACACTAAGGTAGTAATTTATGCCCAAATATATCAGGAATTATATTAAATATAGATTGACTAAACAGTCCAATTAAAAGATAAAGCTTATCAGAGTGGATAAAGAAGTAGCCATGTGTTTTTCATAAGAGATACATCTTAAATGTAAGGATGTAGAAAGATTAAAAATAAAAGGAGGGAAATAATATACCATTCAAGCACAAACCAAAAGAAAGCAGAAAACAGCTATTTCTTGTTAAAGCAAGAAACACTGGACAAAGAAGTACATTCAAAATATTACGGGTCAATCCATCTGTAAGGCCTAAAAATCTACATTTTACATGCACCTAACAACCTAACTTCAAATACAAACACACACACAAACAAACCAAAAACTGACAACTAAATGAGGAAAAACACAAATCCATAAAATAAAAGATTTTCACAGATGTTCCTCATAAAATGAGCAGTTTAAAAAAATTGATTAAGATTTGAAGGATCTAAACATACAACTAATAAGCACTACAACTAACAACAAAAGCAGACTATACATTCCTTTCAATAGGACTTGGACCATTCATCAAACTTGGATCACAAAACACATCTTAACAAATTACAATGGAGTAAAATCTTATAGTATATGATATTTAATTACAAAGATATTAAGTCAAAAAGCAAAACAATCAGTAGATTAAATACGTAAGGACGACAAAAATTTTAAAAAGCACTTTAAAAGAAATGATGAAAATATTGTGTGTCAAATTCTTGGAATGCAATAAAATTGTGATTAGAGAAATTTAGAGCCTCAATATAATATAATACAATATAGAAAAGCTGTATACCATTGTTCTAAACATAAACCTCAGATAGAAAAAACAGCAAAATAAACCCAATGATAGTAGAAGGAAATAAAGATAAAAACTGAAATTAGATGAAAACAATATGCGAGAGGATCAACAAAGGCAAAAATCAGTTCTTTGAAAAGTGTTAAAACTCATCAAGAGAAAAGAGAAAAGGCACAGTAAATTTGAAAATTTAGGTGAAACAAATCTTTAGAATAACAGAGCTTATCAATATTGATGTAAGAGACAGAAATCTGAATAGTCCTCTTACTAATAAGGAAATTGAATCTATAATTTAAAACTTTCCCTCAAAAAAACTTGAGGCCCAGATGGAATTTATCCAATCATATTAGTAAGAATAACACTAATCTTGTACAAAGTCTTCCAGAGAACAGTTTTATGATGCCCAACTTATGAGGCCAAAACCTGATACATATTATGAGAATTAAAAATCTTTCTTAGTAATTAAGATACAATAATCTAAAATAAAATATTAGAACATAAAATCATAAAATATAAAGGATCACAACCAAGGTAGGTTTATTCAAGGAAATCTATAACAGGAATCTAAAACATAAAATGTAAAATTTTAGCATTTGAAAATCAATTTATAATTCACCATATTAACAGAATAAAGGAGAGAAAACATACGATCATCTAAATCGGGGGATGGCAAACCATGGCTTGAGTCAAATCAGGTCCACTGCCTGTTTTTGAACACAAAGTTTTATAGGAGCACAGCCACACTCATTAATTAATTAACATATCTATGGCTGCTATAAAACACTGCAACAGTAGAGCTGAGGAGTAGAAATCATATGGCTTGCAAGCTAAGAAATAAAGTCAGATTCTTTAGTAAAAAATTATGCTAATCCGTAATCTAAATAGATTAAAAAACATTTGATAAAATTCAACATCTATGTACGATTTAAAACAAAAAAACATTTAGAAAACTGAGACTGAAAGGGAATTTTCTTTTTCTGATAAAAGGCCAATGACCTACAGTAATGTCAGAGAACAGGACTGAGAACAGAGAAATGTAGAGAACAGGACGGAACAGGACTGAGACACCTCCAGTTTTACTCATCACTATACTGGAACCTAGCCAGGGCAACGGGACAAGAAAAAGACATAATAAGGAATAAGGATTGGAAAAGAAAAAATAAAACCATTATCTTTTTTTGCAGATGCCATGATAGGGAGAAAAAGAGTAAAAAATAAAGTATTAAAATTAAATTATTTTACAAAGATCAATATTGGAAAACTAAAAATGCAAGAGTAATCTATAGTGTTGTAAGCCAAGAAAGAGGGTTATCTTTGGGCAGGGAACAGTGATAAGTCAAAGGCAAACGGGATGCTGGGAATGATTTATTTCTTAACCTGAACAGTGGTTACACAAGTATGTTCACTTTGAGATAGTTCATTGAGCTGTATACCTAGGATTTACATAGGTTTTTTAGCATGAGTTTTAACAAGTTACCCTGTGAAAAAATTTGCTTTTAAACATAGAGGACATTTTCTCTAAAGCCAAACCTCCAGCATACATTTAAATATATCAGGAATGTATACATTTCACTCAAAAAAAATCTTTGTAAAGAGATTTCAGTTTTATATTTTTACATAATTTACAGTTTTACATAACTTTATGAAATTAGAGACCATTAGAGTCTATTGCTGTTTATTTTCAAGTTATTGAAACCAAACATGACTTCAGAGGAATAGCTGTGGGGATAGAGGGGATTATGTATACAAATCTAGGCAATTTTAAGGATCATTTTTTTGGAATGAACATCAGAACTTATTCTAAATCTCAGATACTTTTAAAGCCAATTATTCTTCTGTAATTTCTTCAACTTTTCTTCCTGTCTTCTCATAAAATGTAAGCTGCTTAAAAATCCAATAAGATTCTCGCTTTTTCCATCTTTAAATTGGTTAAAAAGGGGTTAGCAAACATCTTTCTTAACACAGTAAGGTAAAACATTCATTTTTGTTCTTTCTTTTATTGTTACTAAATCAATATGCAATGTATTTTTAACATACTTCAGTATTTTCTGAAAAAGTAATGAAAGAAACAGAATGTACAGCTACTTCAACACTACTCTAGCAATAAAATCTGCACCCCCTAAAATAAAATTCCTATTCTATAAAGGCTAATTATTTTTACCCATTGTTTTCAAAAGAGGAAACTGACATACCAATTTAGCAACATGTTAAAATTTTGTAAAGACAATGCCACACATATTTAAGAGAATAAGCCAAGTTCTTTTAGTTTCTAATAAAACTAAAACACCAAATTGTATTTCACAAATGTATGACTTTTCTGCAGGATTGTTCAATTATCCATTCATGCTTTCCTTCATTCAACAATATTTAGTGAGTGAGCTAAACACTGGGAAATAAGACATAGATAAGACAGTCTTTGCCTTCCATGAGACTGAATGCTACGCTAACTGACAAACACGTGCCCACGTGAATCAGTACTCCAGATAGTGGTAAGTGCTGTGAAAAAAACAAAAAGAAAAAGGGGAAAGAGTATGATGAGAGGAGGGAGTGGGAAGCTGGCGACCTTATATAGGGTTGTGAGAAAAGGCTTGTCTGAGGACTTAAAGTTAAGTAGGCATTTGAATAAAAAGAGAGAATCGTGGAAGAACACTGAGGCAAGAATGAGCTAAATATATTTGAGGTATAGCAAGATAGCAAGTTAAACTCAATTTCATTTTACACAGCACTGTGTCCTATTTCTTGACACACATATTCCAAGGAACCAGAAAGATTTAAAAACCAAACTAAGGTTTTACCTGGTCGAATTGTGCTGTCTCTTCCAAAAAGATGAAGGCGTCTTCTACCAAGGCAAAAATGTTCAATTATATGAAATATTTCTACAGGTTTTTCTATGTTGCCAATTTCAGGTTCTTCTGTGATGATTAAGTCGATGTCCACATTAGCATGGATGAAATCCCCGTCTGTGCTACGTTTCACAGTTCCTTTGATCCCCATAAGGCAGTGTTCCTAGATAACAATAAAAGCAGACCAATCCATGTCTTCTCATTGTCATATTTCATAACATTTTATTTTTTCTGATGTTCCCAATTCCAAAATAATTCTCCTATTTCTGAATGTTTGGGATGTCATTCTTTGGGCAAACAACAAATAAGAGAGCCTGGATCTCTGGACATAGGAAGACTGCCAAGGAACCTAGACATGAGAGTTGGAGCTATCATTTTATTTAAATATGCCTATGGTTAAGCTAATTAAGATATCTATTGTTGGTGGTTCTAAGCATATTGTTTTTTTAAATAAAAAAATATGTAATATTTTAAATAAAAAATAAAGTATTGCATGAAAGCGCACAACTAAAAAAAAAAAAAAAAAGGAAAAAAATTTGGGGCTATCAGATTTTAGAAAAGAGTCAAGACCAGGGAGTCTTTTCCTCTGCATATTTGTTAACAATTTGTTTTCACCAGTTCTAGAAACGTGGCTCTTGACCTTGAATCTTCAAATGATGCTATACTGAGCCTTGGATGACCCAAGATAAAACTCTACAGAAGGTATAAGTCTTTCTATAAAACAGGGCACTTTAAACATAGATACAGACTTACAAATATTCAGCACAAGTAAATGTTAAAATCAAACTTCTTTTTTTTGACCTTCCCTATTAAATCTGGATTTGGGGAGCAGAGGAGAAAGTTTTAAATAAGTTTAATTGTTCACTTAACTACATGAACCAATAGTGGAATGAGTGGCTTTGGGTCCCTTCAAAAGAATTTTCTAGTCCTAGAAAGACTTAAGAAAGATCCTTCCACCAGTGGTTCCCTAATGTGTGAGAGACCAAAGGAAATGAAGTGTTAACCCCAGACTGACTCGTACGAAGCAGAAGTTCTCCAGGACTATTAGGTAGCTTCTCAGGGCTCTCATGTGGGAAAAAAGAAAAGGGAAGAGGAGGGAAATATGCCTCTTAGCTGGCCAACTGAGTCTCTTTTTTCTGAGCCTAGAGAAAGGGAAAAATTCTGGGAATCAGGTATACCAAAAGTTCCTATATGACTTAGAATTCCAGCAGTTTAGGACATGCAGGTATACATTGTCCCCTCTCTAGCATGGTGGAGGCTGATCTAACAGTGAATACAACACTTAAAAATTAATTCAGATGTATTCTTGTAATAGTCAATGCCATTTTAACAGGTCTAAGAAAAAGACTTTTCCACCCAAATCAATTAAAGAGTATATGATGATTTGGAAAAGCCTGAGAGAAAATAATTAAAATAAATAATATTTATAAAAAGCAGTAAAGGCAATACCTTTGTTCTCTGGAAGACAGCCTTTGGATCTAAAGTCTTAGTCTTCCCAGGATTGTTTTTATTGGTTTTAATCCAACAAATATCTTCACATCTTCTGTAGCCCCACTTGCGCAAACACTAGACATGAAAACCAAAATTTTTTTAAACGCTTAACTTAAATAAACAAATCTTAAAATAAGCAACTAGCATTTTAACACTTTCTAAAGATTTGAGACATTAAATTCCGAGGGGACACGGCAATTTTGTTTTACTACACAAATAGAAGAAAAGAAATGTCATATTTAAATATACAGCCATTACACATATACTTTTTGAATATTATATGATGTGATACAATATACTATTAAATATCAAGACATAGAAAGGATTATATAATACCTTATTTCTTTAATACTTTCTTCTCTTGCCAGAAGCTGTGTTTTAATCATAAAGAAATACTCAGCCTTTCTGTAATCACAAAATATTCTAAAAGATAATTTGATTTCTGTCACCTCAATTTTCCATCCTCAGCTGAAAACTTTCTAATTGATAACTTCTTTCTAAATGTGAGCATGCTATAAACTTTTTTTATATTTGATACAGAAAACTTAAGAAATTTCAGACTACTAAAATTGTTATGTATATCTCTTTACTGAGTAAAACTTTACTTTCATCATTATACATAATCTAAAAATAAAGAGATTTGAATCTTAGTGTTGTCAAATCTATTTTAGATGAACATAAAACACATCATAACACATTGCTTTCCTCAAAGTGGCATTTTGATGGCCTATTATATCCATGTACTGGCCAGCTGCTGAGAATAAAGACATGAATAAACTGTAGTACTTATTTTCTTAGTCAATTTAAGAGTAAGTGGGGGGGAAAGTAAATAAGTACTCTTTTTGTTGGTGCTATGATCGAGTACATATAAAAAATACAGTGGAGCACAAGATATATGCCCTTTTCAGGAATGCTCTACCTGTGTAAGGTAAGATACATCTTACTTACATTTATATTTTAAAATCTCAAAGACCAAAAGCAGTATCTGTTCTTGTCACCAAAATTTCTTTCACACTGGGTATTCATTATATGTCACAAGGGCCTAAATCCTACATGCTCTAATCCACTAATTCACTAAAAGTTCATTAATATTCCTCAGGCTGAATTATTTTCCTAATCATTATGGCCAAAATTTGCTTTCACCAATATGCTAAACTGTGGTAACAAATAAGATAAAACCTCCTAATCACTTTCAACTTAATTTGGGGGTGCAAGAAAATACCAAAGCCAGACATTAGAGCAAAAAAAGGTAAATATCAATATGCCTGTAAAAAATATATAGCATTTATGTTTCTCTTTCTGAGCTCTTCTGTAACATGCTGGAAGCTGTCATTAAAAGAATGGGGATACCCCATTGGAGTACAGCTATAATTTCACCTTGGATTAACAAATGACAGAAGCAATGATATTATCCAACAGTCTCAAACTTGTGATTTATATATAAAATAATGACTGCAGAATTTCAGAACTTGAGCATAAATTTATTTCAATATAATCCTACTTTTTTTATCTCAAATAATCCTACTTAAATTCTTTACCTATTAAATAGACTCCCAAATTGCATATTAAATGAGATAATTTGTTATACAACAGGTAATATGTTCTAAAAATGGAAAGTACTATCCAATAACAGGTGAGGAAACTAAGAAACTCAAGATGAAGCACCTTCCTGCCCAAAGTCTCACTATCAGCAGAAGAATTTAAACCAAAACTGAAGACTCCTGACAACCAGCCATAACATTCCCATTATTCTCAAATAAAATAGCAATAATGATTTCATTTAGAAATCTAAATGCTTCAATTAAAAGAAAAGCTGTGAAATAAATTAACTATAAGATACTTAAAATAAACTGACATAATTCTTTTTTTCTGCCATTCATTCATTCAAACTACGTCTTCCAGATGCTATGTTACTTTTCCAATCTGATTTGGCTTCCAATTGGAATTGAGGAGTCAGTGCTATTCAAAAGAGCACCTTTCGGTTACCTATAGTAAATGACATGTAAGCAGTTCATTTTGATGTGCAATTTGGAGTTTCAAACCTCCAAATTGTTCTTTTCCTGCAGTTATAGTAAACTGTATTTTGAAAGAGCTACCTTCATCCCTAGTGTGAATTAACTGGCATAAGAGTATTAGACTCTATTTGGGAATTACAGAGTATGCCAGTTACATTCTTTTCTGAATATTTTTTTCTTCTGAATATTTCAGGACTACTAAAGAAACAAAGGACAAAATAATATTAATCTCTAAGTTTTTATGCAACATATTATGTTACATTTTTTTCTTATGAATTTAAAATTCCAATTTCAAAAGCCACCATCTTACCACTCTTCCAAGGTCCAATCCCTCCCCGGAACCACACCAGAGAAAAATAAATGATCGAGGTGCTGCAATCTCATCAATTTCTAACTTCATAATCTATAAGAAACCAAAACAATATTGCATAAAGTATTTTGTTTCCCATTTATCCTAATGCAAAAGAATATTCATTCTGATTTTTCAGTACCCTCATTAGATTTGTTCTTTAACTGTTCTAATTTTAATTTAGACATATAACAGAAAACAAATTTATCCTTAAAACATTTTATCCTAATGCTGTTTTCTTATTCTGTACACAAATTACACACACACTTGCATGCATACCACACACATATATGGTGTTTGCTCTAATATGGGGAGAGCTTATAGGAAAACATATTTATAGAATTAGGGAATTTTACTAGATGTAGCTTGAGAGATATTCTAGAGCAAGTCTTTACGATTTACAGAAAAGAGAACCTGGTCTGAAAAGAGCTTGAATGACCCCAAATTTAGGGGCAAAATTAAAATGAACTGTAACAGCATTTGAGAGGAGTCTGGCTTCAAATGTCTGTAGAACAGCTCTAGATAAAATAAAATAAAATAAAATAATTTAATATACATATTAAAGTGACTACTTTAAGTCAAATAAAAAATACATACAACCTATAATTTTGTTTGGTTTATATATATTGAGTGTGCTACATTAAAAAAGTTCTTAATAATTAAATTTCAGAATTTTGGAAACACCACAGTCTCATAAATGACTGTGAAAGCAACCAGTTTATATGACATTCTTCTTTTTTTTTTTTTTTCCCCACAGCTCCTTAAGCATCAAGAAATTCCAGAAACCACGGTTCAGCAGAGCTTGGGTCTATAGGACCAGCTAAACTTTTTCAATATAGCAGCTAGAGCTGAAGTTCAGTGAAATTAAGCTGAAATCAAGGATCTGCCTATAAAATGGAACTTCTTCATTTCAAAAACTCTATTAGTTTGCTATATATAATTGAAGCTTTTGGTGACCAAATCTCACCAAGAGATTAAAGTACTAATTAAAGATATGCGATTCACTTTTTAAAATTTTCCTTCCTTTTGGTCAAACTGACAAACGTGTTTTTAATATTAAGATTCAAATCTGAGTACAGCCTGGCAAAGATGACTTTTATTTTTTAATTAGAAAAGTTGTAGGTTCACAGAAAAATCATACAGAAAATAGAGTTCCCAACTACGCCCCATCATCACCACCTTGTATGAGTGTGGTGTACATGTTACAACTTATGGAAGGATACCGTTATAATTACACTACTAAGCAGATCCTTGATTTCAGCTTAATTTCATTGAACTTCAGCTCTAGCTGTTGTATTGAAAAAGTTTAGCTGGTCCTATAGACCCAAGCTCTGCTGAACCATGGCTTCTGGAATTTCTTGATGCTTAAGGAGCTGTGGGGAAAAAAAAAAAGAAGAATGTCATATATAAATGTCATTTAAGAGACTGTGGTGTTTCCAAAATTTTGAAATTTAATTATTAAGAACTTTTTTAATGTAGCACACTCAATATATATAAACCAAACAAAATTATAGGTTATATGTACTTTTTATTTGACTTAAAGTAGTCACTTTAATATGTATATTAAATTATTTTATTTTATAAAATATTTTATATTATTTTATATCATAAAATATACAGTTAGTATATATATATATTAACTGTAGTCCATGGTTTACTTTAGGGTTCATTGTGTTGTACGGACCAATGTTTTGTTTTTGTCTTCAATTTTCATTCTAGTAACATATACACAACTTAAAATTTCCTCTTTTAACCACATTCAAACACATATTTCAAAGCTGCTAATTACACTCTTTGGGGGTTACAGAACTTTTGGTTAGGAAGATTCTTAAACACCACTGGAAGATGTAAATTTGCACAGCCTCTCTGGAAAGCGTCTCAGCAATAAATATCAAGAGCCTTAAGTCTCTAACTTTAGGTTTTAGAAATAACATATTTGTATACTTCTCAGAAGTTTCAACAATAAGCATAGATTATATTTATAAACAAGGAAGGAGGGAAAAGTGTCAAATGTAATAAATAAAAATGTCAGGGGTACTGAAGCCAGTAAGAAAAGCTCCATGAGGGAGGAAGAATTCGAGGTAAATCTTGAAAAATAAATATTATTATTATTAACAATACTAAGTATCATTAACTCAGAAAGAACATGCAAAGATCAATGCAGTTTCCTACAAAGCACTAGTCCTATAAGATAGTTTTGGTCCTTTCTTTTCTCTACCTCTCTTCTGCATGTGACATTGCTGATTACTCTCTCCCTGCAATTCCCTATTCCCTTGGTTTTCATGACATTCATACCTGCTGATTCTCCTACATCTTTGAGCTATTCTTTTTTTGTTTTTAATCTCTTTATACTTGTAAATGTTTCCTGAGGCTTTATTTCAGTCCACATTTTACCTCAACTGAGACACTACCCCAGGACAAACTCATCTGTTCTCATGGGTTTAATGTGCTTATCACTCCAAAACCTGTATTTCAAGACCAGATCTTTCTGGCCTTCGAGCTTCATATTCTATTCCCTTCCCCACTTGAATGCCTCACACACACCTCAAAATCAACTTGTTCAACATTATCTAATCCCTCTAATCATACAGCTATTCTTTATTTTTTTAAAGGTTTTTCTTATTGTATAATGTAACATATATACAAAGCAAAGAAAGAAAAAGTGGTAGTTTTCAAAGCACTCTTCACCAAGTAGCTACAGGACAGATCCCAGATACCATCAACTCAGATTTTTCCTTCTAGCTGCTCCTATAAATACTCTTATATTCGCTCTCTCTATTGGTGATAACTCTATCCACTTATTCCAAATAGAAACCTCTAAGTTATCCTTACCTTCTCCCCTCATCTCAGTCACTAAATCTTACTACTGTATCTCCTAAACATTCTTGAATTTATTGCCTTCTTTCTATTCCTACTGACACCACTCTAATTCACGGTTCTTTATCTCATAACTAGGTTCCTGCAATAGTCTTCTAACTGCTCTTCCATCTCCAGGCTTCTTTCCCTCAAATTCGACCTCTCTGCAGCAATCTGTCCACTTTCACTAAATAGTTTACCTTTATTAAACTCTTTAAAGCCCTTCAAAGGCTCCTTAATGGGTTCCAGATAGCAGTTCATGTATCTAAAAAGATATCATGACAAGATAGTTCCAATCTGTGCTAAAAGAACCCCAAATGACAAGTAGACCTCCCTCACAGTAAATCAGATTGTCTTTTTTTTTTAAACTTTTTTATTAATTAAAAAACTTAACAAAAGAACATTAATATATCATTCCATTCTACATATACAATCAGTAATTCTTAATATTATCACATAGTTGCATATTCATCATTTCTTAGAACATTTGCATCGATTTAGAGAAAGAAATAAAAAGACATCAGAAAAAGAAATAAAACGATAATAGAGAA
>PVIY010041167.1:0-21837 GCA_004026745.1 Myrmecophaga tridactyla
TGTCTCCCATTGTGTAGGCTGTCTTTTTACTTTCTTGATGAAGTTCTTTGGTGCGCAAAAGCGTTTAATTTTGAGGTGTTCACATTTATTTATTTATTTCTTCAGTGCTCTTATTTGGGTGTAAGGTCTATAAAACCGCCTCCAATTATAAGATTTGATTTATAAGCTATTTCCCTACATTTTCCTCTAACTGTTTTATGGTCTTAGACCTAATGTTTAGATCTTTGATCCATTTTGAGTTAACTTTTGTATAGGGTGTGAGATATGGGCCCTCTTTCATTCTTTTGCATATGGATATCCAGTTCTCTAGGCACCATTTATTGAAGAGACTGTTCTGCCCCAGGTGAGTTGGCTTGACTGCCTTATCAAAGATCAAATGTCCATAGATGAGAGGGTCTATATATGAACATTCTATTTGATTCCATTGGTCAATATATCTATCTTTATGCCAGTACCATGCTGTTTTGACCACTGTGGCTACATAATATGCCTTAAAGTCAGGTAGCGAGAGATCTCCAGCTTCGTTTTTTTTTCCTCAAGATACTTTTAGCAATTCGGGGCACCCTGCCCTTCCAGATAAATTTGCTTATTGGTTTTTCTATTTCTGAAAAGTAGGTTGTTGGGATTTTGATTGCTATTGTGTTGAAATCCGTAAATCAATTTAGGTAGAATTGACATCTTAACTATATTTAGTATTCCAATCCATGAACACGGTATGCCCTTCCATCTATTTAGGTCTTCTGTGATTTCTTTTAACAGTTTCTTGTAGTTTTCTTTGTATAGGTCTTTTGTCTCTTTAGTTAAATTTATGCCTAAGTATTTTATTCTTTTAGTTGCAATTGCAAATGGAATTCATTTCTTGATTTCCCCCTCAGATTGTTCATTACTAGTATATAGAAACACTCAGATTTTTGACTGTTGATCTTGTAACCTGCCACTTTGCTGTACTCATTTATTAGCTCTAGTAGTTTTGCTGTGGATTTTTCAGGGATTTGACATACAGTATCATATCATTTGCAAACAGTTTTACTTCTTCCTTTCCAATTTTGATGCCTTGTATTTCTTTTTCTTGTCTAATTGCTCTGACGAGAACTTCCAACACAATGTTGTATAACAGTGGTGATAACGGGTGTCCTTGTCTTGTTCCTGATCTTAGGGGGAAAGTTTTCAGTTTTTCCCCATTGAGGATGATATTAGCTGTGGGTTTTTCATATATTCCCGTTATCATTTTGAGGAAGCTCCCTTCTATTCCTATCCTTTGAAGTGTTTTCAACAGGAAACGATGTTGAGTTTTTTCAAATGCCTTCTCTGCATCAATTGAGATGATCATGGGATTTTCCTGTTTTGATTTATTGATATGTTGTATTACATTAATTGATTTTCTTATGTTGAACCATCCTTGCATAACTGGGATGACTCCTACTTGGTCATGATGTATAATTCTTTTAATGTGTTGCTGGATCCGATTTGCTAGAATTTTGTTGAGGATTTTTGCATCTATATTCATTACAGAGATTAGTCTGTAGTTTTCTTTTTTTGTAATATCTTTGTCTAGTTTTGGTATGAGGGTGACGTTGGCTTCATAGAATGAATTAAGTAGCTTTCCCTCCTCTTCAATTTTTTTGAAGAGTTTGAGGAGGATTGGTACTAATTCTTTCTGGAGTGTTTGGTAGAATTCACATGTGAAGCCGTCTGGTCCTGGACTTTTCTTTTTGGGAAGCTTTTTAATGACTGATTCAGTTTCCTTACTTGTTCTTGGTTTGTTGAGGTCATCTATTTCTTCTGAGTCAAACTTGGTTGTTCATTCCTCTCTAGGAAGTTGTCCATTTCATCTACATTGCTGTATTTAATAGCATAAATTTGTTCATAGTATCCTGTTATTACCTCCTTTATTTCTGTGGAGTCAGTGGTTATGTCTCCTCTTCCATTTCTGATCCTATTCATTTGCATCCTCTCTCTTCTTCTTTTTGTCAATCTTGCTAAGGGCCCATCAATCTTATCGATTTTCTCATAGAACCAGCTTCTGGTTTTATTGATTTTCTCAATTGTTTTCATGTTCTCAATTTCATTTATTTTTGCTTTAATCTTTGTTATTTCTTTCCTTTTGCTTCCTTTGGGGTTAGTTTGCTGTTCTATCTCCAGTTCTTCAAAAGTAACAGTTAATTCCTGAATTTTTGCCCTTTCTTCTTTTTTGGTGTTTTTTTTCTGTGAAACCTAAAAGGTAAAGTATATATAAAAACTCTCAGTGTGGGCGGCTGCCGTGGCTCAGCAGGCAGAGCTCCGGCCTGCTGTGCTGGAGGTCTGCAGTTAGATCCCTGGTGCCTCCTGCCCATATGCAAATTTAAAAAAAAAACAAAAAAAAACTCTCAGTGTTAAAAATGCTCAGTTTAATCTTGAAGAACAAATTTGAACGAATTTATACTTAAGATAATTTATTTTAAGAACTTCAATCCCCATGGCAATCTGTTTTTTAGACCAGTGCTTCTCCAATTTAACATAAATTCAGGTGACCTGTGTATCTTGTCAAAATACAGATTCTTAACCAATATATCCAAGCAGTGTCTGAAACTGGTTGTTCCCAGGTGAGGCTACTGCTGCTGGCCTTTGACCACACTTTGAGTAACCTGGTGTTAGATTAGCAGTTTGCAGCCCTAGCTTCACGTTCACCAGGGGAGCTATCATAATAACTTAATTCCAGACCAATTAAATCAAGTCCCAGGTGTCTACCTTTTTAAAGCTCCCAGGTGATTCTAATGTCCAGTTATTACATTCCAAACCTAAGAAATATAAAGTTAAAAACTACTATTGTACTCTCTCCCTTACTTAGAAACCTTAGATGAATGTCAAAGTTGGGACAGAGATAAAATCCATTCAAAAAAATAATCAAATAAATAATCTAATCAAAGCCAGAGTACCCTGGTAGATATTTGTGTGCATCTGTCCTAGTGATGTTTAAGGTCAACCTCCTCAGACCATGTGATGGTTAAGTTCATGCTTCATCTTGGCTTAGCTGTGCTGTCCAGTTGTTTGGTCAAGTAAGCACTGGTCTGATGGTTACTGTGAGAACATCAGCTGTTCAGTGCACCTATACCTGATTTTATCTACGACCCACAGAGGAGATTGCCTTGAGCAGTGAAAGAAGTCTCAGCCAATCAGTTCAAAGCCTTAAAGGGAGACCTGAGGATTGCGGCAGTGAGAAAGAAGAATCTCCATCTCTACCTCATCTAGCCAACTTCTCCTGGGGAATTTATGGGAACCTTCATCAGAGGTCCTGGCTCGCTGCCAGCCCTATGGAATTTGGACTTGCCAATCCCTGCAGTCATATGACATTATCAACCAGGACAAAGGCTAGTGTTGAAGCAGGTGACTTAGCCAAAGGGAGATGGAACTGAGGCAGCACACACAAAATCTTAATATCTATAACCCTGTTCCTGATTTTTCTTTAGTAGTTAATAACAAAATACTTGTGAAATGCCCATACTTCAGGGAAAAAAAGTTCATAAACACCTGTGTTTCTTTCTCATTTAAAAGATAAAATAGTCCTTTAACTCTAACCCAGTGTGTGCCCTCCTGTCTCACATTCTCCCCCCAGGTCAGGGGAACAACTGTCCTGTAGGGGTTGTTTCATCCTCTTGCTTAGTGTAGTTTACATTTTGTACTTGTAACACTCAATAATGTATTGTGCATTATCGCAGGTTTTGAAACTTATACAAATATTGTTTTGTGAATATTCTTGTGATCTTTTAAAATTTTAACACTGTGTTTCTGAGATGCTTCTAAATTGTATCTATACAGCTACACAGATTATACATTTTCACTTCACTGTATATGCTTTCAGAAGAATATCATTCAATTTTATTTACCAATTCTACCACTGGTAAAATTGAGGTTAGTTCCAGGATTTAAAATTGGTATATTTGTGATTAATCTGAAATTGATTTTGTGGGTAATGATATAAATATCACAGCATATTCCTTAAGAAATCAATTCTTCTTCCATCCATTTGCAATGCTTGCCTGCTTAGTCATGCATGAATTAGGAATATGCACATTAGGCATGTCTTTGAGTTTCCTTTTGATTTCTTTGGTCTTTGTTTCCATTTCTGAACCAATGGTCCTCTGTTTGTTACAGTGTCCTGAGACACATCTGCTGCTGCTATCTGGGGATACATATTTGCTATTTTGATCCATACACCACAGTGCTCTAACACTGCTGACATCCATATTAAGAAAAATGTTTACACACATAAGCCACACATTAAGACTCTCTCATCATATGATGGTATTCCCCAGGGTTGAAATACATACAAAATAACCTGGAAATCTCATTAATGTCTTCAGTGGATAATGGTCTTGAAAGCAAATTAAAGGAATTAAATTTACACACATTGCTGTACGTTTTTATTATTGTCTGTTTCCTATATTTTCCAATTTGTAGAAAGGTTTTCCTCTATTGTAATAGGAATCATGCCCAAAATGGATAACTGTGTGCATCTTCCATGAAAACAGTCTATTATCCAAACCTTTTGACTTCTTTTCTGATCCCCCATTTAAATATATCAGTCTCTTCCACTATATTTTCCCATCATTAAGAAATAATCAACACTGTTGAATCAAATTGTTTTGAGTGAAACGTACATTCCCAGGTGTAAGAAATTTACTGTGCATTTGGATATTGGAATTAGCCCAATCTAGGCCTTCAGAATCTTTAGTGTTCATCAGATTGACCTGGAAGTATTGTTAAACCACAGATTTCAAGCCCAAGCACTCAATTTTGATTGAGTCTTGGGTGTGACCAGAGAATTTGCATGACTATCAAGGGTAAGGTGATGCAGATGCTGCTGGACCCAGAACCATACTGTGAGAACCACTGGCCTAAGTAATTTTTCTAATTCCTTATTATCAGCAGCATTTCCTATGCCATCGTATCAGCCAATATTTTGTCTTTCTTTCAATGGTTTATAGCATTTCTAATTAATGACTATTGGCAACTGTTAATCAGAAACCTTTGAATTCAGATGTGTTTCACAACTATCTTCAGAAATGTAATTCCATGAGGATCCTGTATGTAACAGAGCACAATAGCAGGGATTAGACAGCAGTATGTAGTAAGCCCATCTGTGGAATACAAGGTAATCAGCTCACTGATTTATGAACTTATTTATTCATCAAATATGTAAGTTACCACTGTTACAGACATTGTGTTACGTGCTAGGTATACAGCAGTGAAAACAGGAGACTTTCCTTTTATGTCTTACATTTTATAGTGTTACAGAAGAAAAGGATCAATGTAGGGCTTATATAAATATAAAGGTCTTTACTAGTCCCTCATGTCAGAAGATATTTCCCTATAAAAGAGATTATATGACACTGAGAACTGATCAGAAGGATTTACTGGGTCAAAATGAGGGAAAAGGATATTTCATTGAAACATGTGTATGGTAGATAACTGGGTCTGCTTATGATGTGAAAACTCTGTTCCTGAATACAACCTTAAAATAGAACCATACATCCATATATTCTTGTAAATTCAGCAAGCTCCAAAATAGGTGAACTACCAGAGCACAGGTTCTGCTAATGTAGCTCAAGAGGAAATTTCCATTTAAATAAAATGAAACAAACAAAAATTGCATTTCAATCTTTTATTTATATATATATATATTTTTCTTTTTTTCTTTTTTTTTGTGCATGGGCAGGCACTGGGAATCTAACTGGATCTCCATCATGGCAGGTGAGAATTCTGCCACTGAGCCACCGTCACACTGCCTCCCTTATTCATATTTAATAACAAAGTGACATTACATTAAAGTAGAACAAGGTTTAAGAGCAATAAAATCTGTATAAATTTGCTTCAATTCACAGGGGAGTGTTTTGTTCAGTTTCTTGTCTTGTCCCTCTTCATGTACTGCCAGTATAAGGAAAGGTCTGACAGGGAAGTTGAAGGAGTATTGGGGTAGGTCCTCTTTTAGTCAGTGTTCTCTAAAGAAATAGAACCAGCAGGAAAGATTTATAAATTAGAGCTTCATAGAGGTGTCTCATGCAGCTGTGGGGATGCAAAAGTCTAGAATCTGTAGGACAGGCTGTGAGGCCGGTGGATCTGATGAATGGTCTGGACAAACTGCACAGGACAGGCTTGCTGGCTGAAGAAGCGGTGAAAGAGTCTCTCTACTTCCTTAAAAGTCTTCAACTGATTGGACTGTCTCATCCAGGGAGACAAACCTTAGTTCTACTCAGATATAATCAACCACAGATGCCATTGACTGATGGATGACTTAATCAACCAGCCACAAAATATCCTTGCAGCAATGGTCAGGCCTGTGCTTCCCTGACCAGACAACTGGGCATAACCATTTGGCAAAGTTGGCACCAGACTCTAACCATCACACATCCAAATGAGGGAATATTGGGTGACATTCAGGAAAGTCACAGTTCTAGTCTCACAATGAACAAATACACCAACCTGAACATGAGGTTTCTGTATATACTGACAAAGCCTCGGAGCCGTGGTGAAAACCTGTAACGATTATGCTCCTTCACACATAAAAGAAGAAACATGTCCTCGGAGTCAACCAGCGTGTCCTTCTTCCTCACCCGGGAATCCCTGCAGACTCTGAGAGCCCAGTCCCTAGAGTTGTCCACTTCCAGTTCCCAGTAATGTTTCCCAGAGGTGACGGCCTCAGTCCCTCATGCAGCAACACAATTAGATTTTTTAGATTGAAATCAGTGTCTTGATGGTCATGCCCAAATCCCCACCTTCTCACATCATCAAACAGCATGACATTGTAATTGGTTGTTTCATTATTGAAGGAAATGTTCACTGTGGAAAGGAAAGAATGTACTAGTTATAATCAAATTAAAAATCCCTATGAGGTGAGGCATTTGCCATGAGTCTCACTTGAAAAACAGGCCAAGACTTCAGGGCAGTTCTACCTGGGCAATATCAGATTTCAGTGCTAACCATGTAGGTACAGGAGAAACAAATACCAAACTGCAGAGGAAAGCATTTCTTACAAAAATCAGGATTATAATGGGGATGAATATATTTTCAGCCTCTGGCTGGTTATATTTCATGGTCCATAAAAGCCTGGAGATCTGAGCTTCCATGGCAAGTCCTTTGCAATGTAAACTGGCATAGCCCCTTTTCAAATAACAATTTTCTTAGATGGCATTGCCAGAGATTTTATGACACTGCAGTTAATCAAGCAAATTTGTATTTAAGATAATCTAAATACGTATTCTTAGAAGAAGCTTCCTTCTAAGAAATTCCTGCCCACTGTGCCTTGTTTTATCTCAGGCCTCATCTTCCTCTCTCTGAGGCTCATCCTCCAGGTTTAAGTCTACCCTGGACTAGAGCCTCATCCACCACCAAAACGCCTCATTGTTGTTCCAAAATTCTTGTTTTCTATTTATAGTCATTTTCTCTTTGCTCACAGATTTTTTTAATTATATCAATTAAATTGCATATTACATCAAATTAATTGTCAAAATACTTGTTTACAGTCCTGAATCACATTTCTCCTGTCTTCACCTTTCATTTGGTGTTTTCCATAGTATCAGTGCAAATAGGGCCATAAATGCCCCTTTACAGGCTGCTCTCCTCTGCTAAATGAAAGGGTAATAAAGGGGGAAAGATTGCCTGTGAGAAACTGTCATGAAGGACACTGCATGGTCCCACAGATGGGCTGATACTCACCTTGGTAGCGGCTGAGCCTGTCTCTCAGTCTGGGGATGGGTCCTGTATTGAGCTCTGGGCTCACAGGCTGGGGCATGCGCAGCTGCGCTGACTCACTCCTGCAGGGGGAAGAGTCAGTTCATCTCTATGGTGCCAGAGGCCCTGTCATAATATGTAAGAAAAGACATATGCGTTGCACTGAAAATGTCCTTCACCCCTTTTCTGATACAGTACTGAACTCCACAATTGTGGAGTAGGATAGAGCCTTGTTAGGGAATCGTCCCTGTTTCTCTTTTCTGCCTACTTTTACCCCTTGCTTCTCTGAGGTACATGACTTTCTCACTGCCTGGGTAAAGCTTGTCTTTTCTACTTAAACCTATTTTTGATTTTCAAATTGGAAATCATAGGTGACGGTCCTCTAGCAACTTGTGCATTGATTCTCTTATCAAATAACTCCCTGAGACACAGCGGTGGGGGTGGTGATGGTGAAAGGGGGGATCAGTGCTAACAGAGGGACAGGATTCACATTCAGTATGAAAAAAACATATCCATAGACAGACAAATTTAAAAAAACAAATTTGAACATACACCCTAGATTTGTTACAAACAGCTAGATATATTCAAAGCCCACATTGTACTTATTTTGCAATGAATGGCAAACTTACCTCATCAGTGTATCTCTGAAATCCTACTAAGAGAAAAAGAAAGTTTAGAGTTTGTCAGATAAGAGCACTCTGCTATCCAGTCCTTGGCTTTAAGCAAGTACCAACTACCACAATCCCACCCTTTGGTAAATTAAGAATTCCTCTCTTCAGTAAAATATTATACCTGTGGAATAATATTTTATTCCTTGATGGAATAAAAAATCTCAATAAATTTTGAACCCAAGGGTGACTGAAGGGAGAGAAGGCACTGGCTAGCAACCATGGCAACCAAGCATCACTGTCTGCAAAGTGGTTTTCCCAGAGCTTTCTTCCTGGGGGTGATGTGCCCTGTTATGGGTAATTCAAATCTAGGACTTCTAAAGAGGACTTAGATGTTAACTTTCCCCAGATTCCTCCTTATTGTACAACTCTAGGCACAGACAGAATGTCCATGTGTAAGTTGTTCCTTCTGGTGGATAAGGAGAATTTTAGAGGAGGATGTTCCATGGGGAATCCACTCTCACAATTCCATGAAGTTTTGTTATTCATGGTTAGGAGAGGAGACGCAGTCCAAATCTGTCGTTCCCAGTTAGGAATAAACTTCTGCATGAATAAATATGTATCTGGACATGAATAAATATGTATTTGGTAACAAATAATTAATGAAGGTCAATCATAGCACTTCAACTAATATAATATAATACACCACACATGTCCTTAGCTTTTTGTTTGTTTGTTTTTCACATGGGCAGGCACTGGGAATTAAATCTGGGTCTCCAACATGGTAGGTGAGAATTCTGCCACTGAGCCACCATCGTACAACCCTGTCCTTAGTTTTTACCTGGAGCATCATCACATCTGGTTTTTGGCACATTTTTCATCAGTTCTTCATATATTTCTCTTAGTTCTTTCCTCTTTGGAGTCATTGTGGCTTCATTTTTCCTGAGTTGTCATAAAATACTTTTGCATTCCTGCATCAGTTTGTCTAAATGTTGTTTTCTTCCTCCTGGAGATCTCATGCAAGTTCTGATAGATGGCTTTGGCAATCATTCTTCACAGACACAGAGAATTCTGAAAGAATGGATTTCCTAGATCACATACCAAGGTGACTTTAAAATCCTCCACTTAAAGCTCATCTATTTCTATTTTTTTTTTTTTACTGGGGCAGGCACCGGGAACCAAACCTGGGTCTCTGGCATGGCAGGGGAGAACTCTGCCTGCTGAGCCACTGTGGCCTGCCCATCTATTTCTTTTTGAATTATGACTTCTACCAATCAACTACATACATCCCAAGTTCAGATCCACCTATTTCTCATAAAACAGCATATTCATCCATTTCTTTCCTTCATTATTTTGTACTATAAAGACCCAAACCCACCCTTTCCTCCAACCAATTTCATCCATTACTTTAGTTCCTAAAATGTCTGAAAAGAACTTTTCAGAGTTAAGTTTTTAAATGTATTCTCATATTTTAGAAACTATGGTCAAGCAATTGAAATTTATAGTTGGTATTAAATCATTCCATACAATATTCTGATCTCTTTGTCCATAAATTAGTCTCTCGATTTAAAATTCCTTACTCTACATCCTGACCATTCAATCTTAGCAGAAATGTTGCTTATTACCCTCAGGATTAAAACCATCAGGCAAAGTCTTTCTAAAATTCCTAGCCAAAGGCCCTAAAGATAATTTCTATCCTGATACCCATTTTTGTACCCTCTTTGTGGCTATGAATGGGCTTGCCTCAGCCTACCTAAGGACACAGGTTCATACATTTCCCTCTTTCTACAGAGATCTCATCTGCTTTAGGAGCTCCTCCTCTAAAATAAAGATGAATTTCAGCACCAGAGAAGCAAATATTACAGATTTCAGTCCCTGATAGAGAAGGTAAGCAACGTTAGATACATAGACTGTAGAGTGAAAGGGTGATAATATTTTCCTGTTTACCCTTTCATAACAGATCCACAAACTTGAATGTAATTCTTTATCTGACTGTTCTATGAGGAATTCATATAATATGGCTGGACTTCAGATAAACAACTTGCCATAGATTTTTGGTCTATAGATGCTAGTCCCATCCCCTCCAATGTATTCTTACATTACTTCTTCATCCAGTTTTGCTAATTATGTTCCTAATATTTAAAAAAAAAAAAAAGCCTCTTTGTACTTAGGGTTTTGATCACAAGCGACTTCCTGAAAATGAGCATTTTACAGTTGCCTGAGCATTATACTGCATTACCCAAATCATACCATACATTTAACTGCCATCCATTTGAATGCAAGTTCCATGAAGGCAGGTATATGTGTGTTTCTGAGTCAGAGCTTTATATTCAGTGCCTCAGAGAGTGCCTGGCATAGGCTAGGCATTCTATAAAGAGTGGATTAATCACCCATCATGATCCTCCTTTTCCTTATATCTTAGTAATTGTAGCCTTACCTCTCAACGTGCTCTCAGAGGCATCACTTACCTGGTAATTTTCTGCAGCCCATTCTACAGAAGAGTGTTTGTGAGTTTGGTGCTCCTAAGACTTAGAGCAGAGAAAACATAGCAGGTTATTTACTCTTCACAGAAGATCTTCTTAGTTTCTTTATGTGTCCCACAAATATGTTCTTCAGAACTCAGAAATTGGCAGATATTTTCTTGTCTAACAGAAGACACAAGATTCTTCATAACAATATTGGTTTTGAAGTCTGTGCACTGTGAGGTTTCCCTGCATGTGGAGTATTTGGCAGGAGTTTCAGCTCCTTGCCAGGAAAGATAGAGACAAGGCCTGCAAAAGCTGTGCCCGCAGCCTGTGGTGACTGGGTCTGTACAGTAGGTCAGGCAGATGAGGCAGGTGAGGCAGGTGAGGTCTTTCTGAAAGACTTGAGAGATGTATGAGTCCATTTTGCTGAGGGAAGAAAATCAGAAGTTTATTATTCTGCTTTGTCGGGGCAAAGACTGAAGCAAGTTTTTAGTCAGGTTGTGACTCAATAATAGGCTTGTTTTTAGAGCAAAATAGGACCCCATTAGGAAAAGAAGGCATAAAGAGTGTCATAGAAAAATCACTGGTTATATCACCTACAAGCTTCTAGTGACCTCTTTTCTACTCTTTAAATGCGCTCCAGTTTTGTTGAGGTTTTATAGTTAAGGAACTTCTGGGGTTGTTAGTTTTACTGAAAACATGGCCCCAGGGGTTGGTCTCTTGTTTGGTCTGAAAATCAATTATTAAGCTGCTGGCCTAAGACTGGTTTATCAAAGGGCACTGGACTAAATTCCTTTATCTTCAATAATTAATTTCTCTTAATTATACCTTTGCTGTCCCTTGTTTTCTGAAACAGGATCCATCAACCAACTGCAATTTCTGAATAATTAATAATTGATAAGGACTAAATAATGACTTTGTAAATTGGAAGAGTTTTAACAGGAATCTCTTATATAAATATATTATGTAGTTGAATTTTCCTTCCTTCCTTTGAATGTACACCTCTACATCAAACAAAACAGAAATTGATAAAAGAATTGCTATACCTTGCATGTACTGTCAAACTATTATCAAGCATCCCTTCACATTGTGAACAGATGTAATTATCATGCAGTAATAACAACCAGCACCAGAAAAGAAATCCATTTTTTCAAAATTAATTTTCTTTAAAACTTTTGGGTCCTTGTTTCCATAGTACATGAATAAAGATGGCACTCTCATTTCTGACATTTCTGCATGGCCACCAGTAATACTTTTCTGCAGGCCAAATCATTTCCAGGCTTCTATAAAATTTAAGCCAGAAAGCTGATATTTCTGAAGAGATAATATGTACCACCCTAAACAATATTTTCCTTGAGTCATCAATGCACTATTTATATATTGTAGAATATTCTCTCTCTTACATATACAGGTATGTACTACTTGTAGACCAGAATGTAAAACATTTAGATATAGAGAATAAAATACTGCTAACCCATTTTAGGATTTATACCTGGTACAAAAATACAAGATATCCTGCGACAACTTTCAGTGTAGTGGAAGTGTAGTAGCAAATAAGACAAATAATGCCTTTACCCACTGATATGTTCAGAATCCAAAAAGTATAGACCGCTGGGCTAGTCAGCTTTTCTCTTCCTTCTCAAGCAAAGGAAATAGTTTAAGAAGCTGGAAAAAGAGAATTTTAATATATTGAAGTCCTTAAATAATATGCTACGTATTCTTTTCTCAGTGTTTCATTTCTAGGTAATTTCTGTGTACTTTGAGATAACTATAATTATAAATTCATTTGCATATATTTCAGAAAAAGTTTTTTTTAAATAAACTGGGAAATATAAAAATATAATTGAGATATAAAACAATAATAATAAAAATAATGGATCAGTGGGTAGTTTAGGGAACACTTTCAAATCTGTTTACATCTCACTTTGATTGCTTCAGTGTGGGTGCAGCCTAGTACCAGGCACACAGCCTTCGAGAATCCCAGGGATGAGTGCGCTCTCAGGTGGGATACTGGCTGTATCTTTCCCTGATTCTCCCCATTAACTTCTAATTGGTTTGCCATTACACTTGTCCCTTGATTCAAGTTCCCTCTTAATTGCTGGCAACCAGAATCTCCATTGTTTTTAACAATGCCTTTAGTGGTGTTCTTTTCCATGATCTGTTCCAAATAAAGCAGTACTTTCAGGCTTTGAACAAGGTTCTCCATTTGTCTACTCTGCCTCTCACCCGTGATAGAACCTCTGAACCATGGCACAGGAGCTGGCAGTGGGAGAGTGGCTCACTTCTCACGCAGTGACATCCTTGTTCTACAGCCCTGCACTGGAGGACATAGATGGTATCACCTAGTATTTTGGCTTGTTCTTTGAAACATGGAAGCAGCAATGAAAAAGCTTTGGTGGGGATATAAGGGACCTGCTGGACTGGTGTTCAGATTCTACTGTATGAGCATAAGGTTTTGGGTGGGGAAAGAGAGTTGCCATACTCCTGGTTTCTCCAGCCCTGAATAGCACTTCTGGAATGAAGGTAGGGAAAGGATCGACAGAATACATGTTACATGTCTGTCTGGAAATGTATTATCCATGTCTGGGATATATTATCCAGGTTACAAGCTCTAGGAATCGAATGCTGGTCTCCCACATGGAAGGCAAGCTTTCTAACACTGAACCACCCATTGCTCCCTGGATATATTTTTAATAGAAATTTTCTGTACATAGATAACTTTTTATAAATAAATTTTATATGAATATGTTCTTCTTGTGGGACTAAATAAACCTCAGTGCCTCCACTTACTAGTCTTCTGGATGGAGTGTTGCCTCATTAGCCTTATCTGAAATAAATAATTTCTTTCACTTATACTGGTAAGGACTGAATAAGCCATGTATGTTTAGTTGCTATCCCCTCTCTGCACGAAGTATAATTTCCATGAATGCTAGTTATTTTTATTCTTGAATATTAAAACTAATATTAATTCTTATAAAGGTAGCATCACAGAATCCTAGATTTAAGAATATAATTTAAGAAAGATTATTTTGTGATGGAAGCAAAGGAAACACAAATAATTTAAGCTTTGCTTCGGTTTTAACAGCTTTATTTCTTTGCTGACCCTATGAATTTGAAAATTCATACTAAATACTATTCCTGTTGTATTGGTAACTTTTAAATAATGGCAGAGATGTTTTTATTCAGTATCTTGTTCATTTATTGTTATAGGTAACTAAATATTTATTAAATGTCAAATATATATTAAGTCTTGTGCTACTTTCTTGGACTTAAGTTTTGCATAGGGCAGATATCAGCTTTCTCCTCCTGTAACTTGCAGAATTAAAGAGTAGGCCACTTTTACATTTTGAGCTTTACAAAGAACTCTAAAAGTGGATCTGAGTCCATACAACTTAATCTATTCCAGTAGCCTAAGGAAGAGTTCCCTAGGTGAGAAGTTTTAAACTGAGACTTCATGAAGAAATGTATGTTATAGATGGAGAACAATGAGAATGGGGATGCTAGGTCTGTTGTAGAAAGAAAATTCTATGCTCCTGCATTATTAACTCATTAAGTGGATTCATATACCATGGTATATTTTAACTCCAGCACCCATTGAAATCAACTAATAAGATAAGACATGGGATAAAACATGCATATAGGGCGGCTGCCGTGGCTCAGCAGGCAGAGCTCCGACCTGCCGTGCTGGAGGTCTGGAGTTCGATCCCTGGTGCCTCCTGCCCATATGCAAATTTAAAACAAAAACAAAAACAAAACAAAAAAAAACATGCATATATTTCCAGGAGAGATTATTTTTAATTAAAGAAATTAAAACAAATTCATAGAGTTAACCTTATTACCACTGTTAGCAGTGAACATGCTTCACGAAGGTTGATGGCATTAAAGATGATCAAAAGGCACTAGCAGCTTCTCCAGGGATTGGTGCTCCCAACATTTTTGGCCAGTTTCTGACCTATCCACTCTCAGGTGGCTCCAGAGCAAGGAAAAGGTCTGACAGGGTATGAAAAGGAGCATGAGAGGAGACTCCAGATGAGGGAATTATGGTCCACATTAACAAAGCTCACTGCACCACAATCATAATCCAGGAACACCCCAACGTGGCCTAAAGGCCGTTCTACATGCTGAGATAAGAGTGATGGGAGGTATAGAGGCTGCATCGTTCATTCTCTTTGATACAAAAAAGGAGAAATACTCCCTCAGAGTAACCAGCACATCATTCCTCACTGAACAAGAATCATCACAAAATCCAATCCCCCAGTTTGAACAGGTCCCCACACACACCTCCCAGTAACGTCTGCCGGAAGTGAAGCACTCGGCTCCCCATGCAAGAAAGTACTGGGAGCTTGTTGGATTATTGGCCATATCAAGATGATCAGGACTAAAGAGCAAATATCTCAGATCTTCAAACACAGGTATGTGACAGATGATTTTCTCATGATCTAAGGAAATATGCACTGCAGAAAGAAGAAAACAGTTTTAAAATTGTATTATAAAATCCTGATGGACAGGGGTTTTACATAGTGTCAGGGGTACTATGTTATAACTAGAAATATGGGCTCAGGTTAGTAGAACAGCTTTAGAAATCTACAAGTGCTTGGTCAAACCCTTAAACAGGCAAATGGGAGGAATCCATGCATTTCCTTGGAATATATAAGTAAAAGGGATAATGCCAAGATCTCTTGTGACTATTTCTGGTACATTTCAAATTGGTGAATATTAATAATGACAGTCAGTAATGAAATTAGCCAGCCTCTCTCCTCACTAAATGTAAAATAATAAGGATGGCAGTATAGTGATTACAGCAATTCTTAGTTCTGAAAGTGACCAATTTCCTCAGATTTTAGGATCTTTTTCTACAACCTTCAAAGAAAAAAAACTGAAAGAGAAAATACATATATACATTTTAAGACATAGTTTCTTTATGAGAATTCTCTATATGCCAGGACGTCTTTTGAATAAGAAAAGGGATGAATCCAGAAATTGTTTTTGAACAATTATTTTATGCTTTTACACAGTTTTGAATGTATGAAGTGCAAATAAAGGTTTTTTTTAAATGAAAAATTTAAAAAATTAGGTTAATTATCATTCAAATTATTTTTGTGTCAGGTGAAGTTTAACAAAAGGATGAAAAGCAAATATTCTAACATTTTAGGTATTAAACAATCCAAAAATAAAAACACTAAATAAAATTTGAATTATACTGAATATAGATGAAAATTTACATTTCATCTGAAGAGGTAACACTATATTAGCATGCAGATACGGAGATACAGTTTATAGAGATAATTTTTCTATACTTTGGTGTCTATATAGCTCATTACAATCTCACATATTTAGTTTTTTTCACATGTATATTTGTTGTCTTATAAGGGAACATTTGTTTATCAAAGGTCCCTAAGAAGAAGACATGGATTGATCAACTGGTAAAGACTGCCCATGGGGGAACATGAATGGAGGAGAAATTATGGCTGTCCCACAAATTGTTGCCTGTTACCTTGGTAACGGCTGAGCCTGTCTATCAATCCAATGATGGGCCATGAACAGAGCTCTGGGTTCCTGGGCTGAGGCATGTGCAGCTGCGCTGACTCACTCCTGCAGAAAAGGAAAAAAGGAGATTGTTACTCTTTCTGGGCCCAAAATTTTCACCCCCATGATTATATCAGTGTTTTACTGTAGATGATTCTTCAAAATCCTCAGTTAGGTTCAAGGGTATGAATATAACTCTACACACTGGAAGATGCAGCAAATGTCTACTCATTTCATTAAAAACAAATTAAAACCAATCCCACCTCCTAACACTTCAATCCCTTCTCAACCATGACTATATCTAGTTCCTCCTTTCCAACTACAGGGCTCTGCAAAGCAGCCTGAAGTAGTGGAGGACATTCAGAAAGGGCCCTCTGGTTCTCAGTCCACACCATTAACCACTGAAATGCTCAGTGTCTCAATCCACAAGCCTACCTAGGAGTAACAGACCAGGGTTCAAGAGGGGAGGCAGGGAGCCTGCTGCCTGGGATGCAGCGTCCCTAAGTGCACCGCACAGGACCTCTATGTGAGGATGGAATCGGCCATCTGCTATGTATGGAATCCCAAGGCTCTTGATGATCCTCCACTTTCCCTCTTCTCACCCTGCTTGCACAAATAAATCCTTTGCCTCTCCCAAATAAATGCTTGCTTGATTTGAACCATATTCTCACTTATAAAATTTAAAGCAGAAATGGTAGTTATCTTCAAAAAACCTCTGTATAGACCCTTCAAAATGAAGTTCCCTTCCTTATCTACCTTTGGCTAAACAGCAAAAACTCTCTGACTTCTGAGAAAATGAAGGATAAATACATTCAGAGGGAGATTATATTTCATAATAAATTCTGTTCCCACTTTAGCACCAACAACCTATCACTGTCTCAATTGTTACAACTGAACTTTTTTCAACATCTTCTCAAAACTAAAGTTTCAAATTTAGTGGCACCGACTTTCCTTTTCAACATCTTCCCAAAATTCTGTAAAGAGAGAATGAGAAACAATACCATGGGAAGTCAGGATGGGAACGATGGATATAAGGCCTTTTCATACATGTCTTAAAGGAGGGTAAAACTTTGACTTTAGACTTCAAATTAAAGTTTCTAGGTTGGCCATTAAAAGAATAGGAACCGAGTGTTTAAACTAGTAAAGAAACAAAAACTAATAAGGAACAAATCATGAAAATAAATGGGGAAAAAAGGAAACAGAAAAAGTGGACAAAAAGAAAGAATAAGATGGTAGAAATGTATCAAATTATTTCAGTAATCATAATCAATTTAAATAGACTAAAATTTCCAGATAAATGGCAAAAACTATGAGAACAGATTCAAAAATAATCTACCTAGAATGAACATTTGAGACATTTGCTGAGGCAAAATAAGCCAGAAACAAAAGAACAACAATAGTATGGTCACCTTTAGAAAATGCTTATAAGGAAACAGGGGCCTAGATTGTAAGCTTTTAGAGCAGACACATTAAGTCCGGAGTGGTGATTATTATTTCCGGATAATATTCTGGGTTATATATATATATATATATATATATATCACCTGATATTTAAAGATAAGAGTTAAGCCGATCAGGTTAGGGTTAAAGTAATTCAGATCACGGGGTAAGGAATACAGTGTCTATATTTTAGAACTACACATACTTCTGAGACTAAAGGAAGAAAGGTTTATTTGGCCTGGAACTGAAATTTTATGTAGTGCATAATCTAACTCAACCTATCTGTTTAGCTCATTTGAACAGCTGAAACACAGGGACCCTAGAAAAAGAAAGAGGTCCTTTAATCCTGTATAAATTATCGTAATGCCTGCATACATCTTGGAGTATATTAAGCAGATAATCAAAAAATATTGGCAATGTCCATTGAGGGAGGGGAGAAAGAATATGGAACTGTTAATACTAAACCTTACCATCAGGGAATCCCCTGATACTGTGTCAAACTTTAAGGACACCCAAATCGATAGGCCACGCCCTCAGTGCTGTGGCTTACCCTTGTGAGTGCTATGAAGGTAGCAGAAAAGCTTAGACTATTTATGTGCCTGCCTAAGGGTTACTCCTGGAGGACCTCTGTTGTTGCTTAGATGTGGCCTCACTCTCTCTAAGCCCAATGCTGCAAGTGAAATCATTGCCCTCCCCCCTACATGGGACATGACATGCAGGGGCGAAAGTCTCCCTGGTGACATGGAAGATGACTCCCAAGGATGAATCCAGCCCTGGCACCATGGGAGCAACAGTTTTATCCTGACTAAAAGGGGATAAAGGATTCTAACAAAGTATCAGTGGCTGAGAGAGTCCAAATAGAGATGAGAACATACTTTGGAAGTTGCTCTTCCACAAGCCTCAGTTAGACTTTGCTACCTATCATAACCTGCCAACCCCCAACCAGGGACATTCCAGCCAATCCAAAAGAACACCTATGGCAATACATAAGAAAAAGAGAGAGAGAGAGAGAGAGAGAGAGAGAGAGAATGAGAAAAGATAAAGTTTTATTAGTATTTACCACAAAATTCATAATGAGCTCTCTCTCTTAATTTCTTATTCTCAAGGATGAGTCCAAAGATGACAGCAATTGTTGTCAAGGACATGGAAAGAGGAAAGAAAGTGTAGATTCCCAAGTTACTCATATTGCCAAGTCCACACACATATCTTTCAACTGGCTTCCCTATTGTAGTTCAGGGACTGAATATATTTTGGGAGATTTTTAGAAGGAATTTTCTCTGGGGTTGTTACTTCCACTTTTCACAAACCTTTGTTCTTCTTGGATATGGCAAGACTGAACTTTGAACAAGAGTGACAGACAACACCTTTATCACACAAGCAGAGAGCAACATCAATTCCATGCAGCGCCCTGACTCCCCTCCCTCAGTCCTTAACTGGAGACGTTCCATGTCTGGTTTATGGCATATTTCCTTCAGCTCCACATACGTTCCTCTTAGGAGCTGCCTCTTTAAGCCCATAGTCTTCACTTTCCTTGAACACTTGAAAAAAATTCTTTCTTTTCCATTTCCAGTCTCCTTAAATACTTTTGCTCTTCCTCATGGAGCAATTGGCACATCTTTGAGTATTCATCATGGGTCATTTTCCTCTGAAGATTCACACAGCATCCTGAAGTGACAGTAGATTAGGTTTTTCACGTGTTAGACTGAATTTATCTATGTATTATTACGTGGTTTTTGTCTTTTCCAATTTGTCACAATTTCTGCGGCCAGAAATATCCTCAAAGACCTACCCTATAGAGTGACTTGCCACACTCAGGAAATAATAGTAAATACTTCTTTAAAGGATAAGGCCTTCCTGAAATTTCTATCTCCTAGTCCACAGATTGCACGGTAACCAAAACTTGTCTCCAGAAATGCAGCTTGCCTCTTTTTGTCCAAGGCTCCCCATTTCACATCTTATCAGACACCCATGAGGTCCTTAGAACCCTCGTTCAACAGACAACCACCTTCCAGTATCATTTCCCTCTTTTTTAATTTGTCACTTATTTGCATTGTCTTTCTTTTCTTTTCTGAAAACTTTAAAACTTGTTCTATTTATGCGCACCATTTTGAAAACAAAACATCTACCATTGAATCAATGTCTTTATATGTCTTTTGTCCTGTTACTTTTACCCCCAAGAAGATTTCTTGAACACATATACACATTCACTGAATTCCTCTGTCAAAATCTCAAATTTCATCAACACACTGAAATTTCTCTTCCATTCCAAAAAATTACTGCAACCAATCTCATCTCAGCAGGAACATGCTTTGTTGAATCCATGTGTTATTTTTATTTCCATATTACTAAACCTGATCCTTCCATCTATAAAACCTGCTAGCCTTGGCTCCAAACAAAGCCCCGCCTCTGATTTCCCTCTAGCAAATCACTTCTACAAGTTTTTCTTTCTGAGTCTGACCCAAAGAGATGACTGAGATTTTTGTTTCACACAGTGACAGCTTTAAGAGTTAAGAGAGTAAAGTTTTCAGGTGAAAAACTACTCTTTCATTTCTGAAAACTTTCATTGTGTGTTACCTACTTCAAGATGAATAGATTAAATGCTGACAACTGTAAATTTCCATGTCTAGGTCAAATACTTCACATGAGCTCCAACTTCATTCCTTCAATTCAATAAAATACAATTCCTAGATATCTCACAGGACCTTAAAATGCAACATGTCTCAAAGTATAATTATTTTGACCATAAGTCCAAACCAGCTTTGCCTCCACCATTGCTAACCTCATGATTAGCAGTGAAGCTTTGTCTCACTCTTGCTTTTATCATTGAAACATTCCATTTCCAACCAGTTACTATTTCCTGACATTTCTCTATCATAATGAATATTTCCTGTATCCATTAGCTTTTCATTATCTGAGATCAGTTCATTTCCGTTCTCTTCTTTAAGATTCCTGCAACTGCTTCCTACTTGCTTTCCTGGCTCCCATTTTTAAACTCTTCCCTTCAACTCTCTATACAGTACATCTGAATGAACTTTCCAAATGAAAATGGTGATCATATTCCTTCTTTGATTATTATCCTTCAGAAGCTTTCATTTATACTCAGAATATACTTTACTTCTTAGCATATATAAGATGACCTTTCAGTATATGACACCTACTTATAACTCTAGCTTAAGCAATGCCCCACTTGGTCCCTTCTCTTCATATACCACAGTCTAATTAAATTTCATTTTTCCAAATAAGTGAGAATCCATCCTTATGTCTGTTTTATTGCACGCACAGTGTCATCCATGTAGCACACTCTACCAGACTGTAATTACTAAGTCACACTAAACTTTTCAGGCTGACTTCAAATTTATCTGCTGTCACTCCTTCTTCACATGAGAGTCTTTAGAAAGGTGAAGGAAAATTTGGAGTGGGGAAATGATTTTAGTCAGAGGTGTGCTGAGTTTAGTTTTCACCATGTAAAAAGTAATTTCCTCAGATAGCCATCTGACCAATGTCTAACCTCTTTCAGGTATCTGCCCAAATGCTGTCTTCAATAAAACTATTTTCTCACCACCACACTTAAAGTTAAATGTTAAAGCTTCATTGCCTATTTCCTTTTCTAGCTGTATTATCTCCAAATCCCTATCACAATTTATTCTGCTGTAAATTTAACAATTTTGCCTTGTTGATTTCCTATCTACCCTGTCAACCTGATATGCTCCTTGAGTGCAGAAATGTCTTTCTTTTTTGTCTATTTCTGTATTTTTGTGGCCTAGAGCAGTTATTCACACACAGTAGATGCCCATTATGTTGATGAATATTAAAAGTTATATCTTCAGACCAAAGGGGGAAGAGTGAAATGAGACTAAGTGTCAATGGCTGAGAGATTCCAAACAGAGTCGAGAGGTTATCCTGGAGGTTATTCTTATGCATTAAGTAGATATCACCTTGTTGTTCAAGATGTAGCAGAGAGGCTGGAGGGAACGGCCTGAAAATGTAGAGCTGTGTTCCAGTAGCCATGTTTCTTGATGATGATTGAACAATGATATAGCTTTCACAATGAGACTCTGTGAATGTGAAAACCTTGTGTCTGATGCTCCTTT
>PVIY010041168.1:0-21837 GCA_004026745.1 Myrmecophaga tridactyla
TCACTTGAGGGAGAAACCCTGAACTTCATTGGCCTTCTTGAACCAAGGTATCTTTTCCTGGATGCCTTGATTGGACTTTTCTATAGACTTGTTTTAAGTGGACATTTTCTCGGCCTTAGAACTGTAAATTAGCAACTCATTAAATTCTCCCTTTTAAAAGCCATTCCGTTTCTGGTATATTGCATTCCAGCAGCTAGCAGACTAGAACAGCTGACTTTATCTGACCTTGATATCGGGGTAATGCTGGCTTCATAGAGGGAGTTTGGAAGCTTTCCCTCCTCTTCTACTTCTTGGAAGGGTTTGAGAAGGTTAAGTGTTAAATTATCTTTAAATGTTTGGTAGAATTCAGCAGTGAAGACATTGGTCCTGGACTTTCCTTTGTTGGGGAATTTTTGATTACTGAATCATCTGTACTTGTTATATGTCCATTGAGATTTTCTGTTCCTTCCTGTGTCAGATTAGGTCATTTGTACTTTCAACCCATAATTCTAGGAGATGCAAATGGGTTAGAACATTTTTGGTTTCCTAGTGTATACTTCATTGGGAATAGCATCACTCTTGAAAGAGAGGAAATAAAGTGCATTCCATATAACGCTTATAAGTCAATGTTGTTACAAAGCAGTGTTCTGATTATTTTCCATAGACAGATTTTTCTTTTCCCAAGGAACCCTTTAGAGAGCTTCCATGTCTTTATCTCAATTAATGCCACACCTTGTCTGAGAGGAAAACTAAGAGGTAAATGAATAAAGACCTAAGAATTACTGCTAAATAATGCAATAATTTAGGGGCATGTTCAGAACAACAACAACAAAAAATCAGGATTTCTTTTCTGAGCAACGATCTATTTATTGATACTGTTGTCTTTTAACAATAAGAAAGTATTTCAAAGTACAGGTATATATGTCAATATTTCTTTGAACTTAATTATTTGCTTAGAGAGTATAGATGTATAACATACATGATGAATGATTATAATGTGTGTGTATATATATAATTCATCATAGATATTTAGTCAAAATATGTGGTCTCTGATTATCAGCTACACAATATCCATGCTACCTGTGATTTGTATAGTAACTGGGTTGCAGACTCTCAAATTATGGAGCATTTAGATTTTTTCAGGGCAGTTATATGAAAAGATCTAAAAAGTCTCATGATTAGATAAGGGGTTGCTTGGGTGGAATCATTACTGGGTCACACTCAAAACCTTCTGTAGTATGAGGAGTGACAAAATTTGAGAATGTGAGTAGAAGCTTAAATTCTGGCTAAAGACATCCTCTCTGAACCTTCAGGGATTTCCAAGTCCTGTACGAGCCAACTAGACACCAACCATGTCTCCACTGAGAGGACTGCTGTTCCCTCCAGCTCCTGGTATTTTGTTGCTCCCTTCTTCATGAGAGCTGGTGTAAATAATTGATAATCATAATAGTTTGAAAACTCTGAAACAAGTTAATCTGTGAAATTCATTATTTTCCTAATACAAATTTTCATAAGGATCTTGGTAACTATCTTGTCAGATCACAAGAAGCTGAGGCTTGTCAGGAATGGTACTGAAGGGAATTTTGTATTGAGCAGGGAAAGACTGGATGCTGGATAATCTCCAAAGCTCCATCCCAAGGTAAAATTCTATGATTTTAGTTCTCCTGTATATTTTAAGAAAATATCCAAGAATGAGCAGAAGTGTTTGAAACATGTGCTGCTTATTGTTGGAGGAGCCAAGTTAAACATCCTGTTATCAAAGGATGAGGAAGTTACATCACTCTCCATTCCTGCAGTGACAATGGCCAGAAAATAATGAATAAATGAGGTTATCAGACACTTTGAATCCCTGAAGGTTCAGAGAGGATGTCTTTAGACAGTGTGGAGGAAGCCAGGAAATGACCAACCTGGGTTCTGAGGAGATGGTCTGGTTACCCTCTTACCTGTAACGACTGCATTTAAGAAATTAATCAAAACCTAGTTCCATGGTATATTAGGCATTGTAGCAAGTTCATGGAAATATAGTGTGGCCCCTCCCCTTAAGGTGCTAACAATCTGATTGACGAGACAGAATAAACACATAGAGAATTAATTAGATAACAATTAAGTGCTCACCCATGTGGTACTGGAAACAAGTGATGTAGGAGTTTTCAGATAATCCAAATGCCCAGAAAGCTTTTATTTAAGAGACAGGACCTGAACTGATCCTTGAAGACTGGATGAAGGGAGACTGAGTGGGGTAAAGAAGGCACTCCTGTGGGGTGCCAGGAAAAGGTGGATGAGAGGGTATGACGTGTAGCAGGGAGGAGGTGAGAAAGGTGGATGAGAGAGTATGACGTGTAGCAGAGAGGAGGCAGACACTGAATTGTGCTATGATGGTGAGGAACTGGCTTGAGTGAAGCAAAGGGGAACAGTACGAAATAAAGTGATCGGGCTGGGCAGGCAGGATAGAGTCACCTTATGGAAGGCCTCAAAAGTCAGACAGAAAGTTCTATAAGACAAGGCACTGGTGAGCTTCCATGGTAGTTCCTCAGAAACAACCAGCATGGGTCTCCCAGACACACCACGTTGGAGGTTTGTAAGCTGATTCAAACACAGATGCCGGCAGCCATGGCAGCTTAGTGAGGTCCAGCTCACTTACAAGCTGCCTGACTTC
Source organism: Myrmecophaga tridactyla (assembly GCA_004026745.1). Taxonomy (NCBI): domain Eukaryota; kingdom Metazoa; phylum Chordata; class Mammalia; order Pilosa; family Myrmecophagidae; genus Myrmecophaga; species Myrmecophaga tridactyla. The sequence continues at coordinate 2,636 of PVIY010041168.1, forward strand.
CAGGCATATTGACAGGCTTGAGGCTTGCTGACATGTGCTTCCGAATACTCTCTAGAGGCTGGAGTTAGTGACTCAGTAAGCCTAAGGCTGCTCTCCCAGCAGCTGTTGTGTGTGGGAAGTGGTTGTGTGGGCATTTGTCCAGGCGTGGGTGTTACTAAGATCATGGTCTTAAGCATAATAAAATTCAGGAGGAAAACAAAAACAAGCAAAAAGCTCTACAATTCTTAATATTTGGATTTATAAAGCAGCTTTCTAGATTTAGTTACACTTTCTTAATTCTCTAAGTTTTTTAGTCAAATTAACAATCTTTTGTATTAAGACACCTCCCCCACCTCTTTGGGATTATTTCATTACAATTAAAAAAATTTTTTTTTAACACAGAATACTTGTTAGTCAAGTGGCCTCTTAGGTAGTCTTCTTTTGATGAGGATCTTGAGATCTTTTTACTTTTACAACTTTCTTGAGTTTTTGATGTTTTTTCCTATTCTTTTGCTTTTTTTTCTGGCTAAGCTGCAAGGAGAAGGGAAAAAGATAATGTTTCTTAATCTTATCATTTTTCCTTCCTTATGTTATATTCGGAATCTGCTGACTGTGGTCTTTCTTTATCCTCAAAACTGGTTTAAAGTTTCTTTTCTCTCAAAGGGGCTCCTTTTGATTCTCTCTACTTCGCTCACTCTGAGAAGGAGGAAACAGCCTTCTAATCAGTCTTTGTGTGTATATTCTCCTGGATTATTATTATTATCATTCTTTTCCCAATCCTGCTTATTAACAACCCTCTGAGGTAGGTTTTATTATTGTTTTTTACATATGAGGAAACTGAGGCCTTGAGAGGGTGCATGCCCAAAGTTTCACAGCTAGTACGTGGCAGAGTGACTAGTTTGTCAGGCTCCAGATTTCAAACTCATAGCCACATACTCTATGGCCCTCTTCAAGCTCAACTCCTTAGCATATCATACGGGATCCTTTGCTCTCTGATCTGGTCTACTTTTCTTTCAACCCCTTCACTCCCTCTACATAAACTCCAGCCACAGTACTTTAGGCTCTCTGAACACAGCAAGCTCTTGTAATCTGTATTTTTGTTTATGCTGTCTTTACCCACTTGGCAAACTGCTTATCTTTCAAGAACAAAATTAAATGTCACCTGACCTGAGAAGTGTTCCTTAACACTCACCCTGCATTTGAAGCAAAGATTAGTACTTCTTCCTCTGTAATCTTCAAGATTCTTGTACATATCTTTATTTTATATATTTTCTTATTGTACCATACCCAACAGTTAGTATATTTGTCTCTATTTGCTACAGAGGGAAGGGACTATATCTTATTACCTTTGTATCCTCAGTGTCTATCATTCAATTCAATACATATTTACTGTGCTGAATAGGAAAGACAAGTTTACCTCTCAAATGGAACACATGTTCTAGTTAGAGAGACAAGTGATTCTATATGCAGGGAATAAAATAGGAGTATAATGACACAAATGAAAAATCTATCCTTAAAGGAGTTGTACAAATTCCTTTTCTTCCAAAGCTGATTTCTAAAAAAAAAAAAGAAAATTTTCTTTCCACTAACCTGTTTCTCCCACTCTTTCACCAATTTCTTCACATTTGCTGAATCTGGGTTTAGACATGCTTGTACCCCGTTCTTCATTGTAGCACTGTCAAGGAAATAGCAACGTGATTTTTTTTCTGTAAGTAATTGCTTTATTTCTCTCACCCCAAAAACTCAACTTTCCAACTAGAATGTATTTATATTATCACTATAAATATCTGAGACTTTCAGTATTTTTCCTGTCTTATTTTCTAAGTAAATGAGTGAATTAAATAAATTGCTAAGATAGCATGTAACCCTAAAGTTGAAAACTCCAACAGGTTAATGCTATGGGAGAAAGTTACATTAACAAGATAATATTGGTTCTATTCTGCTGGAAATAGTTATTTATGTTTAAGTGAAGAAACAAAATAGAAAAGTTATCAGTGTAGCTACACTTTCACAAAAATAATGAAAATCCCCATAAATTTTGCTGAATTTTCCAATGAAGATACTTAAAATATATTCTAATGTTTTCCTAAGACAAAATTAGAAGACTGGTTGAATTTTAAATATTACTTATAGCAGAACTTCCAGGACTTATTTAAAGTTTTTTTTTCTTTAATTCTTCTGTATGAACTAAGAGTAAGAGTATATGTCATCCTTGATTTAGATAACAAAATACTTAAAATATGAATATTCATTAAGCAAGCAATTCTATCTCTACAAAAATAATAGGAAAGAGTTAAAGATATAATATTGCGACAGTAACTGTTTGATTTCAATAGCAAAAACTTGGAAATAACCTACATTTCTAACAATAGGATTTTGGTTTATACATTTTGTATCATACCTCCATATGGATGGAATACAATCTGGGCATTAAAATGACATAATTAGGGAAAAAATGACATTATGAGAGAAGATTTACTGACATAAGAAAATGGTTGAGATGTTAATGTTAATGACAATAGTACATGAAAAGCAGATTTAAAAACAGTATCTAGAGTATGATTTTGGGGGGGCGTGTGTGTGTACTAGGAAGATAGGGATGGAGTTAATAGTATTTGTTAAAATTAAATTTAAGTAATTTTTATTTTATTCTTTTGGTTTATCTGCATTAATTATTTCCTACAATGAACATGTATTACTTTGTAATATATCATCCTTGGTTCCTGATTTCTACCAGAAAGTTCCTTGATTTTTAGGAGAAGAAAAGAAAGGTGCAGACCAGAGTGTGAAGGGGCTAATCATCTGAATTTTAAGTGTATATACAGATAACTATTCCAGTGCTAATATTCACACTCTTTAATGTCCCTTCCAATATCGTACATGCATATTGGATGGGCTTCGCTTACATGATTTCAGTTTTCTCACAGGAAGGGCTTGGGGCAAATTGTTTAAGATCTTTCAAAGACTGCTGCTGGATCATCTCTTGGGTAAAGTCGATACAGGAACAGCGTCCATTCCTCCCTATTAGAGTTCCTAAGGTAAAGAGAAAAGGTAGAAGATATTGATTTGGGGAATGTCTTAATTTACGAGATTCATCAAAATGATCATTTGATTTAATTACAATTACTGCTATCACTTATTGAGTTTTGCCAAATCAGCCCCACAGACTTTTAAAGTAGGTATTATCTTCACTTTATAGATAAGGAAGGTAATGTTCAGAAAGATTAAGTAAAGAACAAAGGAGCTGGGGTCAGATTTTCAATTTAAATATCTCTGAGTCCAAAGGCCTAGCTATTAATTAGCATACCTTACAACCTTAGGGGAGAGCAACTTTCACAATATTTAATGAACAACTATCACAGGCCAGACACAGACATAAAGATACCTAACGTGCAAATTCATGTGTGATATGCAGGACACAGTTTCTTAAACAATTCCCAAAGCCATGACTACTCATTTATTCATTATTCATATCTGAACTTGGTAGAGTGGAGTCAGTGTTGGTTTGAGCAGAAAGCGCTACTTATAACCAATTATCACCACAATCTTTATCCTCTCCCTGCCCCACTGCCTTGCTTTCTTTTAGAAGTATTTTTTTTTTATTTTAATTTTTTTTACATGGGCAGGCACCGGGAATCGAACATGGGTCCTCTGCATCACAGGCAAGCATTCCTGCCTGCTGAGCCACCGTGGCCCGCCCTAGAAGTATTTTTATTGAGATATCTTCATACAGTCCACCCAAAGTATACAATCAGTGGCTCACAATATCCTCACATAGTTGTGATCATTTTTAGAACATTTGCATCACTTCAGAAAAAGAAATAAAAAAAAGACAAAACTCATAAATCCTATACCCCTTACCTCACCTTCTCATTGACCATTAGCACTGCCTTGCTTTTGTATAGTGCTTTAGTTTTTCAAAAAACCCTTTAAAATATATCATCTTCATTCCTTCATTCTTTCATTAATTCAGCATCTACTTACACAGTGCTTACTATATGCCACACATGGTGTGGTAGTCGAAAAGGTATAATACAAAAAACATTTTACAAAGGAGGAAACTGAGGGCTAGAAAGATAAAGTAATTTACCCAAGGCAACAAAGTTAGTTAGTAAATAGATCAGCGACAACCTCTTTGTTAGATACTTGAACACTTGACCAGAGACATGCTAATCAAGAAACAATATCAGGGTGATGAAATTAAATGAGGAGACAGGGTCATCTCATTATTACTCAGTTCAACAAACATTAATTGAACACTTACCACCTGCCAGGAATCCACATACCTAGACTTGGGAAGACTTGCATTTGACTCGGCAGGTCCAAATTATAAACTTTGAATAATTGAGCACATCACTGACATGAGAAGCTTTTATGAATAACTCACATCACTTTCCAAGCATGCAGAACATTTATCTTTATCGGATGAACCAAGAGGCTTTTACAATGATTCACACCTCTCACTTTACTAATCTAGTTTCATTAAGAATTCCTTACCTTGAACTCCAGTCAGAACCAGGAAAATGAAACCCAAGAAGATAGAAATGCCGCTTTCCTTCATAATGGTGGGATCGAGGTCTACTGAGTCACTCCAGTATTGGATTTCAGTCCTGAGAAATTCTTTAGAGAACATGTTCCTGGGAATGGTATTTATTTAGGAAATCCATTTCCCTCCTAAACTCTGATTGGCTAATATTACCAGCTGATCTAGCTAAACTGACTACAAACTTGATTGTCCTGGGGGAAACCCTACTGTCAGATCCAAGGGAATTTCTGCATGTTTTATTTTCATTTCACATAAATGGGGGGTTTATAGTAAGGGATATGAAACCAGCATCACTGATAGCCTTTAGCACACTCACAACTGTTCACCTGGGTGAAAAATCGGTTCTATAATTGTTTTGGTTTGCTAAAGCTGGTGAATGCAATATACCAGAAATGGGTTGGCTTTTATAATGGAGATTTATTAACTTACAATTTACAGTCTGTAGATAGTGAAAATGTCCAACTCAAGGCATCAACAGGATGATACCTGGATTCTGAAATCAGGCTCTGGCATGTGGGATGCCTCTGTCACACAGGAAAGCATATGGCTGGCGTCTGCTTGTCCTTCGCTCCTGGGTTTCATTGCTTTCTGCTTCTAGTTTCACTGGTTTCCTCTCTGTTTTCTGTGTCTTCTTTCAACTTCTGTTTTTTTTTTTTTTTTATGTTATTGTTCTCTAAACTTCTCTGGGGCTTTTTTTTCTGTCTTTTATCCTCTCATAAAGGACTCCAGTAAGAGCATTAAGACCCACCTTGAATGAGGTGGATGACATCTCAATTGAAATAACCTATTCAAAAGTTCCATCCACAAAACGTCTATACCCACAGGAATGAATGAAAAGAGCATGATCCTTTCTGGATACATAACAACTTCAAAATACTAGAAAAATGAATGTAATAGGTTCATGCCACAATGACTGGAGATGTAGTTTTCAGATAGGAAATATTAAAGTCCAGATGAATTATACACTTTCACATCCTCTCAATATTTTTGGTAAATCCTTCTGTTATAATATTTGGCTACATTTATCTTTTCTTATATTGCATACCCAATAAACAACTTAAAGCTTCTTAATTTCCTCAGGAAGCAGGTCATTTTCTAATAGTGGTAAGTTCATTTTAATTTGATGTATTTGCTGCTATAGTTTATTATTTTTAAATGGTTTTATTGGTTAGAATAAGAGTTTAGTGGCATGTAACAGAGACAAAAATTAATAATAGCAAAATAAGATAGAAAAACGTATAGCTCTATGACGAGGACCAGGGGATGTATAGTGGCTTTGCTCCATGAAATCTCCCAGGCTTTTTCTTTCTTTCTTTCTTTTTGTAACTTTTAAAAATTGTATAATACAACATATATATAAGCAAAGAAAGAAAAAAGCAACAATTTTCAGAGCACTCTTCAGCAAGTAGTTACAGGACAGATCCCAGAGCTTGTCATGAGCTACCAAACCATCCTCCCAGATTTTTCCTTCTAGCCGCTCCAGAACATTGGAGGGTAGAAGGAATAAATATTTTTTTATCCTCACAATCAACTTTTTTTTATTTTGTGAAAAAGAACATATATACAAAAAAGCAATAAATTTCAAAGCATAGCACAACAATTAGTTGTAGAATAGATTTCAGTGTTTGGATGGGTTACAATTCCACAATTTTAGGTTTTTACTTCTAGCTGCTCTAAGATACTGGAGACTAAAAGAAATATCAATTTAAAGATTCAGCAATCATATTCATTTGTTAAACCCTGTCTTCTCTGTATATTTTCTTCATTACCCTTCATCTTTCTATCCCACTCTTTAGGGGTATTTAGGTTATGGCCATTCTTCATGTTGGAAGGAGCTGTCAATAATACGGGGTAGGGAGATGGAACTAGCTGATGTTCTGGAAAGGTTGGGCCCTCTAGGTTTCAGGATTCATCTGGTCCAGGGACCCATGTGGAGGTTGTAGGTTTCTGGAAAGTTACCCTAGTGCATGGAACCTTTGTAGAATCTTATACGTTGCCCTTGTTGTTCTTTAGGATTGGTTGGTTTTGGTTGGGATTTGGCAAGTTATTATGGGCAGCAATGCTTAACTTAAGCTCACAAAAGAGTGACCAGAGTTGCCTCTAGACTCTATTTTATCTCTCTCTGCCACTGACACTTTATTACTTTATTAGTTACACTTCTTTTCCCCCTTTTGTTCATGGAGGAATTGTTGATCCCATGGTGCCAGGGCTGGATTCATCCCTGGGAGTCATCTCCCACGCTGCCAGAGAGACTTTCACCCCTGGACCCAGGCTTTTTATATCTCCTTGCTTTGCCACCATCTCTAGGGTTTGCTATCCTCCTCCACATGGTCCAAAGTGGCTTGCCACCGTGTCCACATTCCAAGCATTGGGTGAAGGGAATGCAGAAAAAGAGCATATCTCTTTGAGATATATGAAAGCTGCACCCTATCACCTCTCATAGGCCAAAACTTGTGGCTATATCTAGCTGCAAGGGAAGTTAAGAAATGTGGTCTTTATTCTGGCTGATTTGCTAAAAATGAGAAGATCCATTACTGTAGAACAATGTTTCTCAACTTTTTACATTATTGAACCCAAGGAGAAAAACTTAAAGTGACTCCATTCCAATATAATTCAATCAACTAAATAATTAAAAGATAAAGTTAAATATCTCCCTGTGAGAGAAGTTAAATATTAAGAAAAAAGATTTTGTTGGGCAGAGCTGAACTTTGGTGGGCCATTAATCGTTGTAACAGCTAAGTTTTTTAAGGCTCTTTCCAACAACCAAATTTTGTCCCCTTAGGGGGAGGATACTACACACCTGCTCCAACCCTCTCACCCTTTGAGAATGCATGCTGTAGAATAAGGGAAGAACAGATTTTAGCAGTTTCTGCCACATGGTGCACATTTCTGGGCTGGTTTCTGTATGAATTACTAATGCCTAAATAGAAAATTGCAGAATTATTTTTTAAAGGAAACTTTGGTGATCTTTGATGCAGCTTGTTCATTTGGTTTTCCTTAAGTTTAATAATGACTGGCCATGCATATGGTGGAGCTAGGTTCAGGTCTCAGCTTTGCTAGTCACGAACTGTGCAAAATACTTAACTTCTGTGAGCTTCAGTTCCCTCATTTGAGGGACTCTCACAGGTTATTTTTAAGATTAATGTATAGCAGCAATGCAATGTTAACCGCAATGCATTACAGGGTTAAGTGGCTGTAAAAAGAGAAAAGAGGTTGCAAACTTCTTAGGATAAAGGCTAAGGCCCACCACAGTCTGACCCTGATCACTTTTCCAGTTTCTTTGTGCACAACTCTGTCCCTAAAACCCTGCCTTCTCTCAGTTTTTCAAAGGGACAAGGCTCCTTCCCACCGCATGATTTTGCTATGCAGGTTTCCTGGTTGGAACGCCGTGCCTGCTCCTCACTCTATCCTACTGCTCACTGATCTTATCCACCTTAGATTTCACGAGTGCAAGCATCATTTCCCCAAGGAAGACTTTCCTGATGCCCAGGCTTGGTTGGATCTAGCATCATATGTTTTCAAGGCACCATGTGCATTTCCCCTCCGAGTCGTTATCCATGGCAATGTTTGAAATTTAATTCTATCGTTAACATCTTCCTCTGCCACTACACTAGGAAGGCTCATGAGGGTCCACGTCAGAACACAGTACTGAGCATAATGGCTGGCATACAGTAAGCGCTCAGTAAAGATATGTAAGCGAGAAAGTGAAGAACAGCGCGAGTGAACGCAAACGCAGTGCCTGGCTCGCGAATCTGGCGGTTGGCTCGGGGCTGTAAAGCAGTACTCTCCCCCCGCTGAGGCGCGAGCACTGCGCATGCCCAGTCTGCCACGCTTCCAGAACCTTCGGTGAGGAGGTCGCAGCTGCTGCTGGTGTGCGGTGTTTCCTTATCGCGACGCTGCGCTGAGGCAACCGGAGGGGAGAGGCCAAACTGGGAAAGGTAGTGGTTGTGCCCCTCCGAATCTGTCCCCTCTGTCTCTGGCCCGCCCCAGAGTTGCACTTCCTTGGGGGCGTCGCTTCCTCGAGGGCCTCAAAAAGGCGGGACGCCAGAAGTGAAGGACCGTTTTGCAGGTTCCATTCGAGGCTCGGGTAGCAGCGCCATGCAGGGTTGGGGTTTGGGGCAGGCAGGGAACCACTCCAGAAGGGTGTGGCCATTGCGGCAAAATCCTCAAGTCCAGTCTTGGGAGGATCCTTCGACTGTGCGCTGCCGAGGCCGGGACAGAGGCCTTCTGGACTAGAGAAAGGAGGTCGTGTGGTTAGCTAGGATTAGCTGAAGGCCGGATCTTATTTATTATCCAAAAGGAGCTAAATGTCTTTGATAAGAAGCGGAACTGGAGGGCACCTCCAGGCTTGTCCAGTAGTGTTGGAACTGGTCTCCCATGTTAACGCGCCTCAGAGCAGGCTTGGCCCGCAGAGATTGAAGCTGGGCCAGCTGCACTCAATTTAAGCCTGTTCCCAGGCTTGTTTCCCAGGCCTCCTTTCAGAAAGTTGTTATGCAGACTCAGGAAAAATACGTTCCTGACTGAGCAGAGGGAGAAGAAAATCCCACTGATTTTGAGTTTATGGCTAGTCAGGGCTTTTAGGAGAAACAGAAACCTGGTGTTTCTCACTGTCTGGGGAAAACGAGCCAAGGATAATGCCTGTTGTAATTGATATAATTCCAGTTTCTTTTTGGAGACGGGTTTCAACTTCATTTACTTTTAAAAATTCCAATTCTGTGTCCCAGGGGAACCACATACTGATGTAAACCCCCCCCCCCCCCAAAGAGCCTTGGATCCTATTTTTAGCTTTCAGTTTGCTCCCAGACTTCCCCATTCCGTTTTTTTTAACTGGTTATGGAGCCAGTTTGGTTCGATTATGTACAAAGTGTGAACGACCCTGTCACAATGAAAGTAAAAGTCTTCTTTTTACTCGTGAGAGGGAAGTTTCTCTTGTAGTAAAAATCCCAGACTTGTTTAAATTTTTTACAGTTGTGGATTTCCCCTTCTTTCTGCAGCTGTTGCTAGTATTAAGACACTGACTTGAAAAGGGGTTTATTTCTTGAAAGTCTACTTAAAATTCGTTTTCTTCTTTTCTTTTTTTTCTCCACATACAGGAAGTTATTCCTTCTTTCCAAAGCATCATAATTTCACAAACTGACTGCAAGCAAATCAAAGTTGTGGGAAATTTCATTGTTCTGTCTACATCTCAGGTAACCAAGAGAAAGGAACACATGCTTCCTTTGCTGGTTTAAGTTTCCCATTTAAAGTTTAAGGGCCAGTAAATCTGTGAATAAACTATCCTGACAGGGAATGTCGGGACATCATTTAAAGGACAGCTGTGGCTAAATGCTGACAGTAACCTAACATTTTTGTTTCTTGACTTTTGACAAGGCTGCTTATAGTCTGCTGATGTCAACTGCAGTCATTAAGTAGCTGATGCCTAGCTTAAAGGAACATTATCCTGAAAAGGGAGAAAAGATAAGTAAAAGTAAGTTTTGTGTTTAAAGTATCCATATTTATTTAAAATAGTTACTTTAAAATTGCTTATCAAAGTGACTTACAAGAAAAATTATCTACATTTTTAAAACTTGCTATTTTTGCTATTCATTCAGTTCATCAAATGTTTATTATTTTTCTAGATTCCAGGGCACAAATATGAATAATAATCTCTGTTCTCAAGGAGTTAGCCATTTCATGGGGTAAAGCAGCATGTAAATTAACAATTACTATACAAATGGTATGATAAAGGAGTGTGCAAAGTTATTGTAGGTGTAGAGGCGTCAGCAGCTTTCGCTTATGGGCTGAGAGGGCTCCTCAGAGGAGCCGTTTGAATTAGGTCTGAAAGGGAGAAGTAGTTTGGAGTTTGTTACCAGAACAAGGTGGGGGAAAGTCATTTTCAGCAGGGAGCATGAGAAAGTATGCCAGATTTGGGAAATTTTGTGGAGGGTAGGGCAATGATGGGAGGGTGAGAGACGAGGTCTAGAAATGTAGCCGCAACCAAAAGATAAAGGATCTTGTAAATCCTTATGTGGTGAGGAGACATGAAGGATTTTAACCAAGGGAGTGACATGAGGAGATTTACACATACACACACACACCTCACCCTTTTCACTAAACAGTATCTTTTGATTAATCTTAGTTTATATAAACAGTTCCTTGTATCTACATAGCTTCTTTGTTCTCTGAATGCTGGGCATTTGAGTTGTTTCCAGTATGTCAATAATGCAACAGTACTATTATTTTTTAAAATATTCCATGAATTATTGCCTGCTGTTGTATAAGTGTGGATTTAAGTTACTTGAGCTTCAAATCAATATAGTAACTCTCCCACCAAAATTCATTAGTTAATTTTCTCCATTATCTGGGTACTCATAGTTTATCGTGCATGAGGTTTGTATATATTTTTGAACAATTTTTGAAAATCTTTATTCTGATGATGTATTTATAAAATCATTACTATGTTGTTTTGATGATGGTAACTATAATTTATTTTTAAAAAATAAGGTGAAAATATAATTTTATTTACTTTTTTTTTCTTGCGGCTTATAGACCAGAAGCATTTATTATCAATTTGCTGTGGCCTGTGAAATATACTATCTTCATTAAAACTGTATATTACCAGTATAAATTTGTTGTATTTAGTTTTATGCACAGAAAAAGATAACCTGTTCATTTCTCAATTTCATTTGTTATATATGCCATTATTTTAAAAATTCTTTTTCTTCATTTGTCTTGTATCTTCTTTGGGTACTTGTAAATTCTTTTTATGAAAAAGAGACTAGCATTTCTTTAATTTCTTTGATAGCTTGAGGAAAGATTTGTTCAATATTTTCTTCTGCTTTATGTACTAAATCTTGTTATGTTTTGTCCTTTTTTTTTTCTCTTTCCTATCTCAATTATAGTGTTGAGAGACCTCACTTATTCCCATTATAACTAATTTTATCAGACTGTATGAAAGTACTGTGTACTAACTCTCCACACTGATCCAGTTCTGACCTCTGGGGCTTTGAGAATCCCTTTACTACTTCTCCAAGGACTACCCATTGTATTTGCATATGTGGAGCTATAACCCTGTATTTGGCCTTCTTGAGCCTGAAAAGACTCTATTCCTCCAATAACCTTATGAGGTCTGGTTTCTAGTCCCTTTGTTATCATGCTAAGCTCCTCTGGACTTTGTATTTGATCACCATATGTTTAAAAATATGGTATAGGTCAGTGGTTCTCAAAGTTTGGTCTCATAACCCCTTTACCCTCTTAAATCTTACTGAGTTTTCAAAAGAACTCTTGTTTAGCTGAGTTACATCTGTCAGTATTTACCATAAAATAAAAGTGAAAAAATTTTAAAACACAAGAATACACAGCACATATTCTATTAGTTGTTAGAGCAATGATGTCATCACCCATCATATCGTGGAAAGTTTCTAGAAAACTGCACTTATACTATACTCATGAGAATTTAAGAATGAAGAGACAAATAATATATGGAAATTGTTTCAACCTCAGGAATGTCCTGAAAGGTATCCTCAGACCACACATTGACAACCACTGTTATAGGGGACAGAGGTCAACAATAGGACTTTCCTGTTGTGTATAGGTATTGGATTAACATGATCCAAAGTTTCAATTAGGCCTTTTGCATCCTTTTGCTTTATGTGGGTACATTCAGTCATTTAGTCTTACCTGGAAGAAAACAAGAATAAGAAACCACTAATTTCAACCTGGGAACAAAAATTCTGCTTGTGTGTTCAATGCAGAACTGCAGGTTGGGCATGTCTCATGACTTAGGAAAAGTCTTTTTATTTTTTCTGTAGTCAACTAACCATTTAAAAATGTATATACATCGATTCCCAGACCATGCACCTAAAAAAATGTATATACAAAAGAATGTATGTAAATTATGAGACACAGATAATGTAATGAATTCCTGAAACTCACTACCAATCCAAGAAGTAGAACCTTGCCTGTAATTTACATCTACTTCTGTATTCCTTCTGTAACCCATCATCCTACCCTGCATTCCACTCCATTTTTATCCCAAGTAACCTGAATGTCATAGTCACTATTTCTTTTTATTTTAAAAAAATGTAACATTTATATTATGCCTAAATTATACATTGTTTTGTTTTGCTTGTTTTGTGGGCTTTATAAAAATGCTGTCATGCTATAATAGTTCCCTGGGACTTGTTTTTTCACCCATAATAATATTTCTTCATCCATGTTGTTGTGTGGACGTTATTCATTTTCACTGCTTATTTAATATTCATTTTTATAAAACTATCACAATTTACTTAACTGTTCTCTTATTGATGAGGATTTGAATTCTCAACTTTTTATTTTTCTTCTACCAAGTAGTATGCTGCCATGAACATTCTTCTTGTACATGTTCCTGGTCTTGTAAAGGAGTTTCTCAGGGGTGTATACCTAGGAATAGAATAAGAATTTCTGGTCATAGGGTATCAGGATGTGCAGTTCTATAAGATCACAATAAATTGTTTTCCAAACTGATTATTCCAATGTATATTCCTACCAGCATTGTATAATAAAGTTTTCTTTTAATATATATCTGTTCAATATTTATCATATACATCTCTCCAATTTTTGGTGTTATCAGAAATTTTGTCACTGTGGTAGGTATAGTATTTTACTATGGTTCTAAATCTGCATTTCCCTAATTACTAATGAAGTTTTATATCTTTGTTGTTAATGTGTTTCATCTTCTGACTGTTTTTTACTGTTGGGTTATTTGTGCTATTTCAAAAGTTAATTTATAAGGATTGTTTATTTTCTCTGAATATTAAGATTATGTAAGTTTTTATGTGTTGCAAACCTTCTAATTTATGGCTTGTCTTTTCACTTTTTTAATATTACATTTTGATGACAAGCAGTTATTAAATTTAATGTAACCTCATTCGGTTTTGTAATATTCTGTAAATAGGTCTTGAATATCACATATTACATTTCAGATTTATAAATTTGGGGACAGCTTTTATGAATAGAATTTCTTTCTGTTTTCATTGTATATTTTTTGTTGTATGTTTCTAATATGAGGAATGTAATTGATTCTGTAGATGTTTTTGCAATTTTAAAATATGCAGTTAGTAGATAAAAAATAATCACTTATAGTCATTGTTTGGTAATTTTCAGATTACTTAAAACAATTTTCTTTTATTTAAGAAAACAAACAATATACTTAGAACCCCCCAAAATGAACATCTTATCTAGCTCAAGCATAGGCATATTTAAACAAAGTATCCACATAATCATTGTAAAGCTTGTGTTGGGCAGTAAGTCTCATGAACCAACTTAAAATTAAGATAACAAGGAAAAAAATCTACAAATTCAGATAGCAAAGTTCTTAAATTTTAAGTATTAAATACTAACTTAGATACCATTTTATCAGCTGTCAAAACTGTGAATGTTCTCAAAATATTAAGTAGAAATTTCTTACAAATATCTGCATTGCTATGGTAATGACCTATATTTCTAAATATTTTCCTACTTTCAGGAAAATATGAAGATCAAACATTTTTACAATTAACATATGGAAATCTTAACTACCTAAAATAGATGTCTTAGTTAGCTAATCCATAAGCATATTAAAAAAAATTCTAAGTGATCATCATAAAGCCTGTTTGTACAATATGTTTCATAAACCAATTTAAGTTTAAAGTAAGGAAGGAAAAAATCTGTAGATAGATACAGATAACAGAGTTTCCTAAATTCTTCGTATTGTGCCATTTGATTAACTCTCAAAACTGTTGCGTTCTCAAAATATCAAGTAAAAAGTTATTACACATATCAACTTTAGTAGTGAGCTATGTTACTAAATGTTTTCAAATTTTTGATTTCAGGAATTTATTTTATCTAATATTACTATAACTGCCTATAGTTTTTTTAAAAACTTTTTTTTGTAAAATATAACACATATATACAAAGAAAAAAAGCAATAATTTTCAAAGTACTCTTCAACAAGCAGCTACAGAACAGTTACAAGAGTTTTTCATGGGCTACCATGCTCTCATCTCAGATTTCTCTTTCTAGCAGCTCCAAAACACTGGCAGCTTTATCAGTGTCATAATAACAGAATCATACAGTATCTGTCCTTTTGTGTCTGACTTATTTCACTCAGCATCATGTTGTCAAGGTTCATCCATGTTGTCATACGTTTTGGGACATCATTTTGTCTAAATCAGATTACTTTTTTTTTTTTAACTTTTTAAATTGTATAATATACATAGAAAGCAAAGAAAGAAAAAAGCAATAATTTTCAAAGTACTCTTCCACAAGTAGTTCCAGGACAGATCCCAGAATTTGTCATGGGCCACCATACCATCATCTCAGATTTTTCCTTCTATCTGCTCCAGAACATAGGAGGCTAGTAGGAGTATAAATTTTTTATCGTCACTTTTTTTGTGTGAAAAATAACATTTATGCTAAAAAGCAATAAATTTCAAAGCACAATTCGTTGTGGAACAGATTTCAGAGTTTGGTATGGGTTGCAATTCCACAATTTTAGGTTTTTACTCCTGACTGCTCTGAGATAATGGAGACTAAAAGAAATATCAATTTAATGATTCAGCAATCATATTTGTTTGTTAAACTCTACCTTCTCGGTATAACGCCACTATCACCTTTGATCTTTCTATCCCACTCTTTAGGGGTATTTAGGCTATGGCTATTCTAACATTTTTATGTCAGTAGAGGCTGTCAGTACTATGGGGTAGGGAGATGGAACTAGTTGATGTTCTGAAGAGGCTGTGCCCTCTAGGTTTCAGGACTTATCTGGTCCAGGGACCCATCTGGAGGTTGTAGGTTTCTGGAAAGTTACCCTAGTGCATGGCACCTTTGTAGAATCTTGTATATTGCCCTGGGTGTTCTTTGGGATTGGCTAGAATGGTTTTGGTTGGGGTTTGGCAAGTTAAAATAGGTAGCAATGTCTAACTGAAGCTTGTGTAAGAGTGACTTCCAGAGTAGCCTCTTGACTCTATCTGAACTCTCCCAGCCATTAAGTTACACTTCTTTTCCCCCTTTTGGTCAGGATGGAATAGTTGATTCCATGGTGCCAGGGCTGTACTCATCCTTGGGAGTCTTCTCCCACGATACCAGGGAGACTTTTACCCCTGGGTGTCACGTCCCATGTAGTGGGGAGGGCAACAGGAGAAGCAATAAGAGACCCTTGTGGCTTGAGTACAGAGATGGAGGGGGAGAATGGTAGGAATGAGATAGGAGAAATATGCAGAGCTTTATGGAATATGGTGAAGGATTTTGAGTTTCTCTATAAGTGTGATGGGATGCTACCGGAAGGATGAAAGTAGGGGAGATTTGTGTTTTAAAAATGTATAAATTGTATTTTTTGTGTGTAGTGAATAAACTGTAGCAGGAAAAACAGAATCGGGGAGACTAATGATGACAAATCCACTATAACTGATGACCATAGATTTATCCATTAATAGTGGGATGGTTTTTAACATGTTATTAAATTTTGGCCTAGTGTAGAAAAAGAAGTTCTGCTACATATATTATTCTGCTTTCAGTTCAGATTTTTGCTCAGATATGAATAATTTTATGAAGATCACTGAGAATCTAAATCTCAGCTTCATACGATGAACATTTATAATCTGGTGGCTTTGAAAAATTGTTTCAGTTTGCTTAAACTTTTTATTTCTGATTTAAAAAGTATTAAATGTTAGAAATATTTTAAAATAAAGAAAAATGAAAGGAAAGCAAGCTAGTTATGTTCCATTTGTCCAGAAATAGTATAATAAAAAAGTAAAAGAAAAAGAAAATAATCTATAATCCACTCACCGAGAGATAATATTTTAATAAACTCTTGACAGTTTATTTCCCTTAGCAACATTTCTGAAAGATTTCTATTTCTACTTCTCTTTTATAGATGAGAAAACAGAGACCCAGGCATCCTTTAATGACTTGTTCAGAATCTTACTGCCCTACTGAGGTTCTAAACCCTGAGTGGAGGGAGAAGAGTGTTAGTCAGTTATCAGGCTCTAGATATGGAACAGTGAGTTGACCAAGTATGATCTGACAAAGAAAATTAAGGGACAGAATTAAATTCATTTTTTCCCTTTCCAGTTCTACCTAGGGCCAGTAGCTTTAGGTCAGGTTGCAACATTTTAGTAATTGTGAACCATACATTCCTCCAGAAAAAAAAGTTCTCTATCAGAGAATCATAATATGACTATACTGTGGTGTAAATGTGTCCATGTGTTCACAGTGTACATCAGATTTTATTTTCATTAAACATGATTACCTCTCTGTCCAGTCAGGGAATTCTTCTTTCCCTCTGATCTAATTACCTTAAGTTAAGAAGGTAGCCTCCCCCTACACTTTTGTGTTTTAGAATGTCTGTCTAGACTTCTCTCTCTCCCTGAGCTAGATTTCTGTATGTGCGTTGTTTTTTGACTTATGCTATTTAATGTACCTAGCCTTCTCCAGTTGAAAAGACTCAATTCCTCCAACAAAATTTTTGAGGCCTTGTTTCTTTTTCCCTTGTCATCATGCTGAACTCCTTTGGACTTTGTTATTGATCAGCATATGTTTAAAAATATAGTATGGGTCAGTGGTTCTCAGGTGTTTTTAGTCTCATGATCCCTTTACACTCTTAAATTTTATTGAGTTTTCCAAAGAGCTTTTATTTAGTTACATCTATCAATATTTACCATAAAAGAAATTAATGTGAAAAAAATTTTAAAACACAAGAATACACAACTCATGTTCCATTAGCTGTTAGAGCAATGATGTCATCACCCATCATGTTGTGGAAAACTTCTGGAGAACTGCAATCTGTACTCATGAGAAAATAAGAGTGAAAATAAGAGAAATATATGGAAGTAGTTTTAACCTCTCAGGGATTCTGTGAAAGGTGGCATCAGACCACACTTTGAAAACCACTATTATAAGGGAAATAAGTTAACAATAGGACTTACTATTATTTAAAAAAAAATCTCATTCTTTAAATTTCTGTTTGTAGCAGAGGCAAGTACATTTTCCCTACAGTTTCTACCCCTCATTGTTATTAGGTGGGCAGAGTGATGTGTCTGAGACGATGTAATGTGGACTAAGACATTTACGAATTGTCATGCCACTTTAATTCGTCTTTACCTACCACAGCAACCCTGGATTGAGATAGAGACTGTATTCCTGAATTAGTCAGAGGAGAGGGCCTGTAAACCTACATAGAACTTTATGTGAGCAAGAAATAAATTTCTTTGTGTTGTCAACACTTTGGGCAGTTTTGTTGTTATAATATAGTCCAGCAAGATCTTTTTTTATATATAAATATAAAGTTTATTCAGCATAATGTTTAGAAAAATAAGTTCATGTTATTTCAGGAAGATGTTATGACTATAACATCTCCCTGCCTTTCATAACACAAGAAAGGCGCTGAAGCATGTATATGACTCAGAGTCTTTTTATTACCATAAATATACATGAGATATGCAGTACAACACTTGTACTTGCTTGATTGAGGGACAAATGCACCTTCTCTTTAAACAATACTGTCTATTACCAGATGTAACTATGAGCTAAATGCCAAATTCTGGCTAACAGAGTGCATAGACAGGTTTGCACCCAAGATCCCATAGCCAGCAGCTGGGGTTGGGCTTCGCAGGGAATTATTTACCCTTATTCTGATTCCTTTTCAGGGATCTAGAAGTCATTTGCAGCATTTTCAAGCATTGGTTTATGTCAGAGAGAAGTTCTTCCACATGAACTCCAAGAGTTCTGAGTCTGGCCCTTAGTGTTGTAAAAAATATTTGCAGTTCTTTGCAAGGAGATTATGGAGTTTATGTTATCCCATTCACATATACATGGTTTACACAAAAACTGACCCTTATCTTACTGAAAGAATAGGAAAAAAACCAATCTATTCTTTATAATGTGCGTTGAGTCTTTTTAAAAAAATTTATTTATTAATTAAAAAATTAATA
Source organism: Myrmecophaga tridactyla (assembly GCA_004026745.1). Lineage (NCBI taxonomy): Eukaryota > Metazoa > Chordata > Mammalia > Pilosa > Myrmecophagidae > Myrmecophaga > Myrmecophaga tridactyla. Next base: position 21,089 of record PVIY010041168.1, read on the forward strand.
AACCAAATAAAACATCAACATATATAATCAGTAATTCACAATATCATCAGTTAGTTGCATATTCATCATTTCTTAGAACATTTGCATTAATTCAGAAAAAGAAAAAGACAATAGAAAAAGAAATAAAACGAACACAGGAAAGAAAAAAAAAAGATTATATCTACCATACCCCTTACCACTCCCTTTCATTGATCACTAGCATTTCAAACTAAATTTATTTTAGCATTTGTTCCCCCTATTATTTATTTTTATTCCATATGTTCTACTCCTTTGTTGACAGGGTAGATGAAAGGAGCATCAGACACAAGGTTTTCACAATCACACAGTCACGTTGTGAAAGCTATATCATTATTCAATCATCCTCAAGAAACATGGCTACTGGAACACAGCTCTACATTTTCAGGCAGTTCCCTCCAGCCTCTCCATTACATCTTGAATAACAAGATGATATTTACTTGATGCATAAGAATAACCTCCAGGATAACCTCTCGACTCTGTTTGGAATCTCTCAGCCATTGACCCTTTGTCTCATTTCACTCTTCCCCCTTTTGATCGAGAAGGTTTTCTCAATCCCTTGATGCTAAGTCTCAGCTCATTCTAGGGTTTTTCTCAGTCCCTTGATGCTGAGTCTCAGCTCATTCCAGGATCTCTGTCCCACGTTGCCAGGAAGGTCCACACCCTTGGGAGTCATGTCCCACGTAGAGAGGGGTAGGGTGGTGAGACTGCGCGTTGTGTTGGCTGGAGAGAGA
>PVIY010041169.1:0-21824 GCA_004026745.1 Myrmecophaga tridactyla
TCTGTAGTCTTGGTTTGCAAATTTCATCCTTTGCATCAACCGTTCTACCTCTTGACGGGTACTCTCAAAATTATTCCTTGTGTTTTGCAAGTTGAAATGCAGCTGTTGCTTATATGGTACGAATTCCTGGGTGAGTTCATATCTCTTGTGGTAAAAAGTAAACAAGCCCTGAAGGAATGACAAAAGCAGTTCAATAAATTCAAGCTTCTATTTTTCTTGAACTTCTTGAATTTTAAAGACATATTCAAGTGATGCTTCATAGAAGTTTTGATGTTCTCGGTCAATCTGTGAATTGGCCTCTTGCAAATGAGACTCCTTTTTCTTTGCAGACAAATTTAAATGCTTGTCAAGAATAGAATATTTTTTCACTCTCTTTGTCAAAGTTCTTCTTTCCATCTTTTGCTGCAACTATCTGTTCTTTTCGAAATTTTTCAAGTGGCACAATTAGTACATCATTTGCATTTTGAATCAGTCTTCTCCTTCTTCTCCTGCAATGAGTAGTCTTGCAAATTCTTTTAGTGATTGAGCAACACTAATTTCATTGTTTCAGTATCACCAATACATTCAAACTGGAAATCTTGTAGTGACTGTGAAAATTTCTGTACCGCCATGGACAGATCTTCTCAGCTGACAAAGGTGTTCCTGATGGCATCAGCCTTTTTTGAGTGAAGATAACCTCTTGTTGGTATCTCAATTTAGACGTGTTCATGACCTGAGACTCCTCAGGGCACAATGAATACCCGGCCTTGATCGGCTCTTTGATGAACTTGTTGGTTCGCTCCAGCTCAGTCTCTTGACTGCGCTCCCTGAAATCCGGGCTATCCAAGTAGGAATCGCTGAACTTCAGAGTGGGCAGCCCCATGGCCCAGGCACTGTCAGGGCAGGGCAGCAGGGGGCCAGCCGGCCCTGGGGACGCGCGCGCGGTAGTATGGAACACCCCGGTACGCGAGGGCAAGGCGTAAAGGAAATGGACCCCTGTGCCGAGCAGCCTGCACCAGGCTCCCGCGGATGCCTCTGGGCTCAGGCTTCCTCCCCCGAGGTGAGGGGACTGCAGGCAGCGGGCAGAGGTGCAGGACGGCTCAGGTCGTTGTGATGGGGTGCACCGTCTCTCCCCGCATGGAAGCTGTGAGGCTCCGGGCCGCAGCCAGAGCAGAAGAGTTTCTCTTGCTGCCCGTAGGCACTTCCGCAGTTCCACTGTGCTACTCTCTTGACGCTCATTTGCACTGTCTCATTCATTTCTTGAGGCTGGATTATGTAACAGCTTTAGAAAGTATTTGCAAATATAGTCCAAAGAGGCTTAATTGCTTAGTATTATAAGGGCCTGAAGCAATAAAAATGTAATCAACATAACCCCTGGCAATATCTTGACCCAGTTGAAAACTCTTTATATGATATGGTTGATGTGGAATATTCCATCTGAACAATACATCCCAGTGCTTATACTGTGTGTTAGGAGGTGATAGACAAAGAAGTTAAACCTAGTTCCTGCTCTCAGAGGAAGTTCCATGTCAGTTGGAGAGATTAAGACATAATATATGGAAAAATAACTGGCAATTCCAGGTATTAAACTTATGATGTCACTGAATGTAAGAGCCTTGGGAGTTCCTAGGAGGAAAGAATCACTTTCAGTTGGATGGCTAAGGAAGGTTCCCAGAGAAGATGGTATTTAAACTGCACCTTCAATTAATCTGTCATTAATTGAGTGTTTTGAATGGGCCAGGCATTGTGACTAATGAAAATTGTTAAGTAGAAAGAAATAAGGCTGGTGAGGTAGGTGGGTCCAGATTGGGAAGAGCTTTGGATGTCAAAATGAGGAATTCATACTTTATCCTGTAGGCCAGCACTGTCTAGCAAAACTTTCTGTGATGACGGAAATGTTCTGTTCTGTCTGGTAAGGGTAGCCACTGGGTGGCCAGTGACCACTTGAAATGTAGCTAGTGTGATTGAGGAACTGTGTTATTTTTTAGAACTCTTTTACTTTAATTAATTTATATTCACCTAGCACATGTGGCAAGTAGTTGCTGTCTTGAATCAGCACAGCCATAGGCAGTAGGCAAGCTCTGATAATTATTAAGCTAAGTGATTTATTTCAAAAGGGTATTTTAAGATTGGTCTTGTAGAAAATATATTGGAGGAAGAGGGAGGAGATGGTTGCGGTCATCGAGGCTGTAGCTGACAGTGGCCTGACTCAGGAGGAAGCTAGTGGCAATGATTAGAAGGACTGGCTTCAAGGAACGGTTCCAAGGATCAGCAGGACTTGGTGACTAATTGAGAAGGCAGGAGAGGGAGAAATCAAATTGAGTTCCTAGTTTTTAGCCCTAGTGACTATGAGAATGATGGGATCATTAGTAGAAATCAAGGGAGCTGCTGTTGAGACAGAGAAGAATGTTTTTTTCTTTTATGCATGTTAAAGTTGACGTGAATGTGGGCAGGGTTGATATAGCCATGTTGGCTAAGCCCAACATGTATTTAACTATCGTAGCTTAAGAAAGAAACCTGGACTCTCAGGTGCAGATCTGAGAGTAAGTTACATAGGAGATAGCAATTGTAACCACGGGAGCTGATGACCTTAAGAAGGAAGGATGTGAAAGAAAAGCAATGTACACGAGTACCAAACTTTTGGCTCTCTCCACACCTAGATAAAAATTAGAAACAAGCTTGATTCCTACCTATGGGAGAATCAATGAGTAAATGATGGTACGTAATGTACTATGGAATACCTTGCTGCTATTTAAATGATTGAGACAGATGTATATTACTGGCTTAGAAAGGTGACTTTATTTAAAATAGTGAATAATATATAACATATGATCCCTGTGGTAATTGTAATTTTTTTGAAAACCCCTTTCTTGTCTGGGGGTATCTCCCCTTGTGTGATTCTTGGTGGGAGGCAGAGCCCGGTCCCATATGGGGTAAACCTCCCAGCACTAGAGCAAGGGTGTGTGAACTAGGTTCGGCCACAGGGATGCCTTCCCGAGATTCTGAAACTGAAACAACACAGGTCGAGTGAAGGCACAATGAAGTTAGGTTCTCAGGAACTGGGCTGCCCAGCGATAGTGCAGCATTGGTTAATTCTGCCCGGCCTTACTTGCTCACTTTTTTCCCCCCTAAGTTAGCGAGTGGTTTCTGTTGCTAGCACTCCAAAACTCTGACTTATATCCCATTGTTGTTTAAAAGGAAAAAAAATGATATACAAAATCCTATATGATTTTGTAGGTTTCTTTAACAGTATCAAAGTCTACACACCAAATTAACAGTGCTTTTATGAAGGCCTTATAATTTGGGAGGGGCAAGGGAGGGTGATGAAGAGAGGTTGGCCTGGGATTGGAGGAAACAATTAGTTTTGCTTTATACACTTCTAGTTTGTTTGAATTTTATCGTAGTATGTGCTTTAATAATTCAAATGCCTAGAAAAAATTTAGAATGAAAAAATTGAAGATAGTATTTGCCTAACCTAATTTACATTATTGTGAAGGGTTGTTGCAAAGATTGAATGCAATAGGGAATATACAAATCTTCTAAAAATTAAGTGGTGTTTGAACAAGAAGAAGTAGAAGTAGTGATAGTGACTTAATTGTCATTTCAGTAGAGAGGTAAAAGCCATTTTGAAGAGAATTTAGGGAATAAGTGCTAATAAATTTAGGGCTGTGAATATCAGTTATTGATTGATTTGGCAGTGAAAAGAAGAGTAGAAATTAGATGCTGGAGGAGAGTTTTCTTTTCTCAGCCTTTTAAATTTGAAAGTTTTCTAACTTAAATGTTGAAAGTACCATGAATACCAGTATAGCCTCAATCTAGAGTAATTGATTATTAACATTTTGCTACATTTATTTTTATCTCCCTGCCTAGCTGTATAAAATTTCATTTTTGCTAAACCATTTGAAAGCAAGTGTAAACATCATAGCACTTTGCCCCAAATATCTCAACATGCATATTTTAATGGTAAGGACCATTTATAACTCCACAGGAAAATTTATAACTCCACAATATCTTCTAATAAATTTATAACTCCACAGGAAAATTTATAACTCCACAGGAAAATGTGTAACTCCATAGGAAAATTTATAACTCCACAATATCTTCTAATACATTTATAACTCCACAGGAAAATTTATAACTCCACAGGAAAATGTGTAACTCCATAGGAAAATTTATAACTCCACAATATCTTCTAATATCCATTCCATATTCAGATTTCCCAAAATTGTTCAAAAAATGTTTTTGTTTTTGTATGAAATGTTATTTCCCCAATCTAAGATGGGTTACCGCTTTTACATAGTGTTCTAGTTTGCTGGCTGCCAGAATGCAATATACCAGAAATGGAATAGCTTTTAAAAAGGAGAATTTATTAAGTTGCTAGTTTACAGTTCTACGACTGAGAAAATGTCCCAGTTAAAACAAATCTATAGAAATATCCAATCTAAGGCATCCAGGGAAAGGTACCTTGATTCAAGAAGGCTGATGCAGTTCAGGGTTTCTCTCTCAAGTGAGAAGGCACATGGCGAACAGGGTCAGGGTTTCTCTCTCATCTGGAAAGACACATGGCGAACACGGTGTCATCTGCTAGCTTTCTGTCCCGGCTTCCTTTCATGAAACTCCTCGGGAGGTGTTTTTCTTCTTCAACTCTAAAGGTCGCTGGCTGGTGGACTGTCTGCTTCTCGTGGCTATGTCATTCTGCTCTCTTAGAATCTCGTGGCTTTCTCTCTTGTTGTTCTGTTTTATAGGATTCCAGTAAACTAATCAAGACCCCCCCTAGAATGGGTGGTCTTGGAGACGTGTCTCCACCTAATCCAGTTTAAGAACCACTCTTGATTGAGTCTCATCTCCAGGGGGATAATTTAATTACAGTTTCAAACATACAGTACTGAATAGGGATTAGAAGAAGTGCTGCCTTTACAAAATGGGATTAGGATTAAAACGTGGCTTTTCTAGGGCACAGACATCCCTTCAAACTGGCACATGTAGTTTGTTGTAACCGACGACATTCCTCCTGTTCTTTTCTTCCCCCATAGTATTTACCAGTGGAGGGGCCAAGCCAGTTGCCTTGTAAAATGTCTTACATTCTGGATTTGTCTGATTTTCTCATGATGTAACTTACCTTCTAAATTATTTCAGGTAATTTTTATCAGAAAGGATGGATTTGGGAAAAGGAGAACTTCTCAGGACTGGACAGAATGCATTGTATCAAGCAATACATCCAATTCATGGCCTGGCCTGGACTGATGGAAATCAGGTTGTCCTGACTGATTTGCATCTTCACAGTGGAGAGGCCAGGTTTGGGGACTCCAAGGTCATTGGGCAATTTGAAGATGTCTTTGGGCTATCCTGGGCCCCACCCGGTAATGCGGAAACCCCCGCTCTGCTCGCTGTCCAGCACATGCAGCATGTCACTGTGTGGCAGCTGTGTCCCAGCACCTCAGAGAAGAGCCAGTGGCTGATGACAAAGACCTGCGAGATTAGAGAATCCCTCCCTGTCCTTCCTCAGGGCTGTCTGTGGCACCCAGAAAGTGCCGTCCTGACTGTGTTGACGGCACAGGATGTCTCTGTTTTCCATGATGTTCACTGTGACAGTTCTCAGGTGAGAGTGGACATTAGCACCCAGGGCCGCATCCACTGTGCATGTTGGACCCAGGACTGCCAGAGACTGGTGGTGGCAGTAGGCAGCAGCCTGCATTCTTATATTTGGAACAGTGCTCAGAAAACTCTTCAGAGATGCTCAGTGTTTGATGTGGACAGCTCCATCTGTTCCATCAGAGCCACTGTGGACTCACAGGTCGCTATAGCCACAGAACTTCCACTCGATAAGATTTGTGGCTTAAATGCATCTGAAACCTTTGACCTTCCACCTAGTGGTGAAGACACTGGCCTGGATACTTTACCGGTTATTGGTGAAGTGCCCTCTCTCGATAAAGGGGCACTTGCTGCTGAAACAAATCCTGAAATTTCAGTTTGTCCTTCCTTTTCTTCTTCCTCATTAGATCCCCTGAATCTAACTCATATACGTTTCAGTAGGTCTAGATCTGAGGATAGTCCTCTTATTTGTCTAAGACGAAAGGACTACTTGACAGGAACTGGCCAGGACTCTTCACATTTGGTCCTTGTGACCTTTGAAAGAGAGGTTACTGTGACCAGAAAAGTGAATATTCCAGGCCTTCTAGTTCCTGATCTCATGGCGTTTAATCTTAAAGCACAGGTAGTGGCAGTGGCTTCTAATGCTTGTAATGTAATTCTGATCTATTCTGTTATTTCATCTTCTATGCCAAACATCCAGCAAATTCAATTAGAGAGTAGTGAAAAGCCAAAAGGCATATGTTTCTTGACGGATAAACTGTTACTAATTTTGGTAGGAAAGCAAAAATCTACTGACTGTATGTTTCTTCCTTCTTCAAAGTCTGACCAGTATATCATCCACTTGATTGTTAGGGAAGTAATGCTGGAAGAAGAACCTTCAGTGACATCCAGTGAAAGCCACAGTGGCTACTCTACATTTAATGCCCTGTTAAATAAAGCAAATAGAAAAAAGCTAACTGAGAGTCTTTCTCCAGACTTTTGTCACCAAAACAGAGGGCTCTTGTTAACAGCTAGTGCCAGTAGTCAAAGTGGAAGTCCTGGACGAACCCTTATTAAAGAAATAAAAAACCTTCCGTCCAGTAGCTGTGACGGCTCCCTAGCCCTAGAAACTCTAGCTGCTGAGCCTGCTGATTGGTCAGAAACACTGCCCAGATCCAGCAGTCTACCCGATCACAACAGCACACTGGAACCTCCTAATTTGCCTCAAAGGAAGAATTTACAAAGGGAAAAGGAAACTTATCAGATATCTAAGGAACTGGAAATTTTATCCAGGAACGTGGCTGAAATGCAGCAATGTCTTTCTGAACTCAAGGCCTTTCTACGTCATGGGAAGAAATCCTTTCCAGTGTATCCACTCTCTCAGGATCCCCCTTATGTGCACATCACTTACCAGGTAACTTCTCCTTTGAGGACCTACCACTATATGTAAAAGCCCCTGTAGCCGGGGAGTACTGCAGGAAAAATTTATTGATGAGGAAGATGGTACTCTAATTGAACTTCACTGAATTGAGCAAATTATGTTACAGCCAAGTTGTTAAACCTTGGCAGGTTGGTTGGGTGTTAGCCTGCCAGCCAGATGGACGCACATACCTGTATATGCCATGATTTTATCCTTTGTGTGGTATGAAGAAATGAACGATTGTATTCTTTCTGGCAGTTTATATATAGAAAAATATATTTTAATAATCATATTTTGTGAAACCCTTTTGCGGCAATGCAGATATGCTTCCCTTTAGGAAAATGATTATATTCATTAAAAAATTGTAATTCATCTTTTTATGCATGTACACATGAACATGTAATATTGCATACATGGGATTATATGCCTATTTTTACCATGAACACTTTCTTTCCCCTTGGAAGATGATGGGGCCCCACCTCCCCATAAGCCCCTCTAACCAACAGCTTAATGTAGCTCTGTCTGTGCTTTCCTATATACTCATAGAATTTTACACGGGTCTTTGTGCAGATATACTGAGGTATGTGTGGGGGGGGAGGGTGTGGTGAGGGTTTGTCATTGTTTTACAAAAGTGGGATCATAAGATGCCCTCTCTACCTCCAGCTGAGAGTGCACTGTTTACTCAGATGCCCCTTTGTTGATGGACATTCACTTTGTATTTGGTTCTTGGCCACTACAAATAGTGCTGCAATAAGATCTTTATTTGTATTCACTTGTATTAGTAATTTTATTTCTCTTGGATTGGTTCCCAGAAGTGGGAGTGCAATTTTGAAGAGACATACGTTTCTACTTTTAGAATAGTGTTGCCAGATTGCCTTTCCAAGAGTTTTTACTGAGCAATGCATCATCCCATGTCCACCAACAGTATATGAGACTGTCCCTTATATACCTCACCCACCTGATGGGTGTCAAGTGGTAGTTCACTTTTATTAATTTATATTTCTGTTACTGTTAATGAATTTGAATACGTTTGGTGTTGGGGCCATTTGGAGGTGAATTGCCTATTGCTCATTTTCTATATGAGTATCGATTTATAAGAGTTTTTTGGTATATTATAGAAAATAATATATATGTAATGTATAGATTTTCTTGCACTATGTTTATTATTTTTTAGATTTAAGTTTTTAATATTGAATTCATTTTTTGTTAGTGGTCTAATCCTATTTTCTTAGAGGTAGATACCTCCTTGTGCTAGCAGTATTATTAAAAATCCATTCTTAACCCACTGAATTGGATGTATCACCCTTCTCATATATAAACGTATTTATTCTGGGATCTACTTCTGGATTCTCTATGCTGTGCTTACTGTAATAATTCTGTATCTAGGACTCTACCAGTACCCACTGACGTGATTACAGTGGCGTTATAATAGGACCATTTTAAAAGATATTTGCAGAAAGTAGGTATCGAAATCAATGATAAATAAATAAATATATAAATTACTGTTTAACTGATGGTGAGGAAGAGGTATTTTATGTAGCTTTTTCTTAAAACTGCTTGACCAACTCAAGAATGTTGGTTTTTAGAAGACCCAAAGTATAGTTTTAAATGCTGAATTAAAAAATTTCAAACATATAATAAAATAAGTTATGAAAAATTAGATGAACATAGAAAGACTATTAAGTGAAACTCTCTATATCACTTGGATTTAACAATTTTTAACATTTTGCCATAATTGCTTCATTTTTTTCTTCTTTGAAATTTTTTAAGTAGTCATGGTATTTCACCCCTAAATATTTCAGGATGTTTTTCTAAAATGTAAAGACATTACTATTATCACACCTAATAACATTAACAGTAATTAGTTAATATCATCTTATTATCTCCTGATTCCCTAAGTGTTGTCCCCAAATGTTAAATCACTGATTTTTAAAAATCATTTTTTTCAAATTAATTTCACAACTATATTAGAAATCTTAATTATATCCTTTACCAAGCTAAATGAAACAAATATTTATAAGCATTTAACATCTTAATCCTAGATTTTTGGAGAGGGCTTTTGCTACTAATGTTTTTGGAGACTTCTAGTCATTGCCCAAAACAGATATTTAAGTGGTTTTATTTAACTACATGAAGTTTTCTGTATATTCTGTGCAATAGACTTTTGATTTTTAAAAAAATTATGAGTTTTAATAGAAATGATTTATTTTTCCACAATCACAGTCACATTGTGAAAGCTGTATCATTATACAGTCGTCTTCAAGAAACATGGCTACTGGAACACAGCTCTACAGTTTCAGGCACTTCCCTCTAACCTCTCTAACACACCTTAAACTAAAAAGGGGATATCTATAAAATGCATAAGAATAACCTCCAGGATAACCTCTCGACTCCATTTGAAATCTCTCAGCCACTGACACTTTATTTTGTTTCATTTTTCTCTTCCCTCTTTCGGTCAAGAAGGTTTTCCCAATCCCTTGATGCTGAGTTCCAGCTTATTCCAGGATTTCTGTCCCACACTGCCAGGGAGGTTTACACCCCTGGGAGTCATGTCTTATGTAGAGAGGGGGAGGGCAATGAATTTGCTTGCTGTGTTGGCTGAGAGAGAGATGGCCACATCTGAGCAACAAAAGGGGCTCTCTGTGGTTGACTCTTAGACCTAATTTTTTTTTTTTTTTTTTTTTTTATGGGCAGGCACTGGGAATCAAACCCAGGTCTCTGGCGTGGCAGGCGAGAGCTCTGCCTGCTGAGCCACCGTGGCCTGCCCAGTCCTAATTTTAAGTAGGGTTGTCCTGTCCTTTGCAGGGATAAGTTTCATATGAACAAACCCCAAAATGGAGGGCTTGGCTTGTTGATTGATTTGGTTGTCCCCACTGCTTGCAAGTGTATCAGGAATTCTCCAAATGGGGAAGTTGCGTTTTCCCTCTTTCTCGCCATTCCCCCAAGGGGACTTTGCTGATACTTCTTTATTTACTATTCAGATCACTCTGGGATTTATCAGGGCATCACTCGGGACAAACCTGCAAATTCTCATGCCCTATTCAAGGTTGCATGTACTTAGGGTGTTCAATTAACCTGTCCATATAAATTATATTAGGAAATGCACTAGTCAAAATATAAATTTTGTACAAAATGAACATTTTTTGCTTTAGTCTCACACAGAAGTTAAAGTTTCAAAATATGAATGACCATCTCTTTTCAACACCCTGTAAAACTGACATTCCTTTGTTCTTCCTCATCCAAAAACATTTTTAAATTTGTACATTTAGTCACTACCATTGTACACTCTGGGAATTCCTAGATTATACCATCTCAGTCTTTATCGTCTCTCCTTCCTTCTGGTTTCATTTGTGCCCCCAGCCCTCCACCCTCTATTATTCTCACATTCAGCTTCGTTCAGTGTCCTAACATTATTATGCTACCACTAGGTAGTATTGTGCTATCCGTTTCTGAATTTTTTACAATCAGTCCTGTTGCACAATCTGTATCCCTTCAGCTCCAATTACCCAATATCTACCCTATTTCTATCTCCTGATTTTTGATAGAAATGATTTTTAAAAGAAATTTTTTTCTTTTATGTTTCCTTTTGAATAGGTAATTCATTTTCTTGGTTCAAAATTCAAAATAGTATTTTAAGAAAAAGGTATATACTGAGAAGTCTTAATCCTACCCCTCCGCCCTTGCCTCCTATAGGTAATCATTTTCATTTTATTTCTTTATGTAGAAACTAGCAAGCCTTATTGTATATCTTTATTTCTGCCTTTGTTACACAAAAGGTAGATAACATATACATGTTTTTTGCATTTTTCTTTTTCCATTTTAATAATATATCATGGAGAGTTCTCCATATCAGAACACAGAACTTTTTCTTTTTTTTTTTTTTTGCTGCATAGCGTTTTTTCCCCTAATTATAAAAGTAATATATGCTCATAGAAAAAAAATTAACTAATGCAGGAATATTAAATGTTGTTGAAAGTAAAAAGTTTCCATAATCTAACTTTCAGAGAAAGCCTCAGATACAGTTAGGTATAAATGCTTTCATATATTTTTCTATGCTTTCACTAAAATCTTTGTCAATCCAAAAGGTAAAAATGTATATTTAATTGTATTTTTATTTCAATAGATTATTTTATTAAACGTCTGTTTTTTAAACATTTGTAGATATGAAATCTATATTTTATTAACTAAAGTTATAAGAAATAAGTGTTTTCTTGTCTTTTCAATTCCTTTCCTTCTCAGTTTATAGTGAAGTAATCCAACCAAGCAGTTATCAGTAATTATCTTTGGAGAGTAGAAGTTTTGGAAACTTTACTCTGCATTATAAATTTCTGTATTTTTGAAAAACATTGAATGTATATCCTTTCTGTGTAGGGACAATAAGATTAAATAATGGCAAGATAATCAAAAGAAGGCACAGTTTCCCGTATAATTTCAGAAGTCACATTTCATAAGAGTTGAAATAAATGATTAGTTGCCTCTTACTCCACAGTTTATTTATGTGACATCGTTTAAAACCTCCTCAATAGATTCTTTGAGTAGTTCATCCTCCACCATAAATGGAGTGTTGTTTATCTTTCACAGTTGAAAATATGATTTTCAGCAGTCAGAAAATGAGTATCGATAATTTTAACAACAAAATAAGTTAAATACAACTTATAAAACTGTTCTTTAAATGCTTATATGAAGATATTGTTTCAAATAATACATAATTAGAAGTTAAAATTTTTATTCTACGTGCTTTGATTATACCTTTGAGTTGTTAATGTGTCTTGAATGAGAACTATAATTTTTATATTTTCTTTCTCTACGGATATTTGAAACCATCTAAAAAGATGACAGTTTTTTTTTAAGATGACAATTTTTGATCTGACTTTTTAAAATTTAAAAATGACTTATTTTCATTGTACTTTTTCTAAGCCAAATGAAATTTGACTACAGATTGTTTATTCTATTTATATAAATCTGCTATGCTACAACTTAGGACAATATTTCTTGGCACCATTTTTCCCCAGTAAAGAAAGTGTGTAGTTTCTTAGTTAAAACAGCCAAACAGTAGTTCCTGTGCATCAGACTGTGCCCCTCAGGTGGCTGTCATCTGGGGGAATTTGTCAGCTCCCGGTGGTGATGTGGCCGTAACCACGGGAGAGACAGTGCAGCAGGAAATGCACATGGGGGCGGTTGTGTTTTATTCTGATTCTTTGGTTGTATAAGTAATACAGCTAAAAGCTCCTTTTTAAAATTGAAATCTAGTTGATGGTGTTAGTAGATAGGGATTTTTCAAAGCTATTTAAACTTTCTTTTTAACTCCGTGGCTTCTGCAATCAGTTTAACAACTTTTATTTTTATAGCTGAAGAGACCTTATGTAGTTCCTGTGGTTGAAAAGAGAGTCGTACTTCTCTGTGACGGCAAACTAAAACTCAGTACGGTTCAGCAGACTTTTGGCCTCTCTCTTATTGAAATGCTGCATGGTAAGTTAAATTCAGAAATCTCCCCTACCCACCATCCCCACCACCATGTATTTTATGGTTTTCACAGGTAAGGAAAATGACATGTACCGCCCTTCATTGGTTCACTAAATAATTAACAAATACTATTATTTGCCTACCACATGTCCAGGCCTATTCTAGTTACCAAAACACATGGAAAATATGGATTTTGCATTTAGGGAACTTGTCATCTCACAGGAAGAATTAAATGTACTCATGAAATAATGAGAAAAGAGTTAAAAGCAATATATAACAGCTGTAAGGAAATAACAGAAAAACCTCATAAATGCCTGTTGCACTAAAACCTAAGGATCATAGCAACATAGCAGAATATTTCTTAAAGAGTTGCCCTTCTAATATGCAGCAAGCATGGGGACGTATTAGATGGAGGGGACTGGGTCATGCTTGTGCACCAGATACGGAATATGTTGTTTTCTTAGGCCTCATTCTTTTCACAGTAGCCACCATGCTGAACATAACATTTTGTTTCTTTTTCCCCCCTAACATTGTATCATCAGCATTTATCTTAAAAATGGTGCACGTTCTTCACAGTTGTCATTTGGGATGCTTGGAGATAATACTCTGTTCTGAGGTATACCACCTTTTGCCTTTGACATTTAGGTTGTTTCCAATTTTTCACCATTTTAAATAACCCTAAAAAAAAAAAAAAACCCTTTCTGCACATTTTGTGTATTATTTTGGGGAAGAGTGTATTTTCAGAAGTATATCAGAGTCATAAGGTGAGGCACATTAGAATTGAAAGAACCAGAGAAAGCCCAGGCAAACATGATTCTGTGGCCTCAGCTAACCCTGGAAGAAACCATCCAGGAGTATTGGGGCCACTCTCATGTAGGTCCGGCCTCCTTGGGTGTCTGTAGGACATAAAGAATGTTTGTCCTTAGACTACCTGTTCACAGCATCACAGGTTCTGGAGAAACTGGTTGACAGCATGTAGATAAGGTAGAGATCCTCCACATGCAGTCCCTTAATGTGTATGTGCACACATTCACACACGCACACACACGCGGATGAGCTCACCTGCCTAACACTGAATGATAAATGCCTCACCTGGGTGGAAATTTATGTCCATAAGCTGTGCCTACATGGTCACCTTTTGGGTGGGTGTAAGCCTCCCTGCCATATAATGTGGCCCTGGGTAATGCTCAGTCCTTCCAGCTCCCCTCAAGTCCTAGGATGATAAGGTACAACAGTATCAACTCCTGTACCCCTCCCCTCAAAAAGGCCATATTTGTATTCATATTTTTCTTTATAGAATAAAACACTATCCTAAATTGCCTGTGTTTATTTTACTCTGCAGACTCTCTTTGGATCCTTCTTTCTGCCGACAGTGAAGGCTTCATCCCTTTGACTTTCACAGCCAGGCAGGAAATAATCATAAGAGATGGCAGCCGGGTCACGTCAAGGTCTTCACAGACTTCTTCTCCGAGTCTGGATCTTGGCCCTCCTCTTGAAATCTTTAGAGACCCTACTGTCCAAATTTTAGATCCTGCTCAGCGGTCCTAACCATTGAGGCAGTCAGTACTGATGTTTTTCTGCAGAGCATTTGCTGTATAGCTTCTCAGATGAGAGCATTAAAAACATGGTGTGCTTTCCACTGTGGGTTCTCTCTCACCAGCTGGGAAGCTCACGGAGTGCAGAGGTGAAAGCTTGCCGTGGTTGGGTCTTTCGGTTTTCTCCTGAGCTCACTGCTCTGCAACAGCAGAGCTCAATCTGTTAGAGGACCCAGAATGTAATTGTCTTTATATTCATGACTGTTATGGACTTGTCTAAGGGCAGAATTCCCAGAACAAAGCAATATTATAGATCAGTGTTTTATTGTTACTCTGAGGCTTTGTGTCCCTTGCCCAAAGCTGTGTTAGAGCTGTTTTAGGAGCACCAACAGGAGTAAAGATAGCGCAGCATTGTCACAGATGGCTTAAAGATGTGGTGTGGGTAAGGAGTACTGGAGATCATAAGCTCCAGGATATCCTTTTTTTTCCCCCCCAAACCAGCAAGAATCAGCAGAGCTCATAGGAAGACCAAAACCTAGTTGTTGACTTCTATTCCAGGGCTGTGTGAAGCAGGAAGTAGTCCTGGTGTTGGGTGGATTTCTCAGGATTTAAACCTCATCATCTTGCTTCCCTATAGAACTCTGGCTGATGCAGGAACAGATACTCCTAAAAATTGACCCTGGGCTTCTTTCAGTCACTTTGTGAGTCTGTTAGGTAGTTTGTCAAGTACTTTGAACACCCTAGACTCCATTCAAGCACGTGCTGGTGTTACCAGTCCAGCACCAAGCACAGGCGAGGTCTAAGGCTTGATTTTGTGCTTTTATCACTCACAGTTTTCTCCCTGGAATATTTTCAGTTCAGGATCATAAAAATTTTGCATTTCCCTTACTTAACTTAATTGTCACCTTAACGTTGATGTTTCTCTTTTCCCTTCATCCGAGGTCTTAAAAAACAGCATTAAGTCTGAGAAAAAGTATTTGAGAAAGTTGGAAACTTCACTGAATCGCGGGTAGTTCTAGTAAGTCCCAGTGTCTTGTTCTTAAGGGCCAAAGCACCAGCTCAGTAGAGTGGAAAGAGCCCGATTCCCTTCAGACAGACATGGTTTCTCAGGGCCTTCAGGCAGAATTATAGGTTTCAATTACTGCTGCTTAACAAATTTATCAGTGGGTGGCTAAACTGTTTCAGCCATAGGCACTCCATTAGTACATATGCCCCCATCTTTTTCTCTTTTCCTTTAGAATTATCTGGAAAGGAGATACTTTGTACCCTTGGGGACTTCTGTCTGTCTGTTACAGTTCATGAAGATGGAGCAGGGCAGGAAAGAAGCGAAGGCCCATTTTGTGGTTCAAATGCATTAGACAGCTGCTGAGATAATGGAAGTGGAGACCGCTGGTCTGTCATCAGCTGCCTCAGGACGGTAGCTGGGAATAGTCAGTGGCTCCACTTAGGAAGGAAGTGGCTGTGTGCGATGAAGTCAGAACTGCTGTGACACCTCAGGGAGGGGGTTGGGGGGCTTAAGCAAGATTGATGCGGGTGCCTCAAGGTGTGTGTTATAATCATCATTTCTCTTGTCAAAATCCTGCAAATGAGTTTTCAATAGAATCACCAATGGCCGTTGTGCTGTTGTGGCTGTTTCAGTGGTGTTTTCTTTCTTATATATGAGTACATACTTATACCCTGTATTAAAGTATATACAGAACTGCTGTTGATTTTATGTATGTGTGTGTTGTCTTTGTGTTTCTTCTAGAGGACAGTCCCAAGTATAAATTACTTGTTTCTTGACAACAACTCTGATTCCATGACAACTTTTGTACAAAGGATGTTTTCCTTGGCCTCTGCCACTGTTGTGGTCATTGGAACAATAGAAGATAGTCCAGTTTTTACTGGCTTTGGAGACAAGGAGTGAACTAATTTCTGTACGTTATTGTTGAGTGTTATAACGAAAATGTTTTGCATAAAGAAAGGCATTATTTATCAATCCCATTTTGTGCCCAAATGATTCTAAGTTTTGCGTGCATATTATTTGATACATGCGATACATGTAAGGTGTAGGAAGGCTTAATAATAAAGTGAGCCACCCACCACCTCAGAACCAGAACATTCCGAGAAGCTTCTCAAGCTCTGTATTGTGCCCCTCCTTGAGCCGTTCTCTGTAGTTCCACCCCAGAGGAAACCAGGCTCTTGATTGTTGTAGTTACCATTTCTTCATTCCTTTTCTTTCTTTTTAAAAAAAGTTTCATCACATATACATGGTATCCAAAACAATGTTTATTTTCACTTGTTTTTAAGCTTTATAAAAATTGTATTATATTGTATCTAGTGTTCTGGAATTTGCTTTTTTTCATTCAACGTTGTTTCTAAGATGCATCCGTGTTATGTGTATGCTCTGTTACTTTCCCTGTTGCAGTTACCACACTCTCTCCATTTTCCTATCATGGGCATTCAAATTCTTCCTTGGTTTTATTTTTGCAATTATAAACAATATTGCTTTGCATATTCTTGTACATGTCTCCTGATGCAAGTGTTTGAAAAGTTTCTCTGAGGTCTTTTACCTAAAAGTGGAATTGCTAGGTTACAGGGTGTGAGCATTTTTACCTATATGAGATAAGGCCAGATTGTTTTCCAACATAGTTATATCAGATTTCACTCCCAACAGCGATGTACACAGTTCTTGTTTGATATGATCCTTTTGGTTTTCATGCTCAATGCTGCTTAATTTATGACAGTCCTTTAGTACTTTTAAATGGTATTTCACTGTGATCCTAACTTGCACTGCCAGAACACCAGTGAGCATGGGCTCTTTTAATATGTTTATTGACCATTTGTATTTTCTCTTTTGCAAAATACCTGTTCGTGTCTTTTATCCAAACTCTATTGGGTTGTCTTTCATGTTGAATTGCAAGGATGTTTTGTACAGTCTGGATGTCATGAATGTGTAGATAGTATCTTTACCTAATCTGTGCCTTATCTTTTTCTTTAGGGTGTGTTTTGTTAAAAAAAATTTTAATTTTAATAAAATCGCATTTATCAGTCTCTTTTTTTATCAGCATTTTACCTTTTGCATTTATGTTTCTAACCAATATTCTGCTGAATATTTCAGGGGCGCTTTCTGTAGGTCTCCTGAGTTCTCGGTCTGTGTAGCTCCCTCCTCTCTGGTACCCTGTCTTGTGAACCCTAGCTGCTTGGTCTCCCCAGACTCAGATCATCTGAACTCAGGGAGTTGGCTGGGCCCACATGGGTTCCCTTCCTTCTTCTGTAGAAACTCTTTTAAGGCAGAAAGATGGTGCATTGCACTACTCGCTTTGTTTCCCATCTCTCAGGGATCCCTCCTTCCTTGCCTGATGACCAGTGTCTTGAAAGTCGTGGTTTTTGTCTGATTTTGAACTGTTTCAGGCCCGTGGCTAAATCCAGCCTGTCTTACTCCATCATGGCCAGCAGCAGGTCTTCCACATCTTTTGGGCTTATTCCTAGGTATTATATATTTTTTGTTGCTACTGTTAATGATATCTCTTTAAAATTATGTTTTATAACTGTTGCTGGTGAATAAAAATGCAATTACTTTTTGTTAATCTTATATCCAACCATTTTGCTTTATATTCTTTTATTAAGTCTAATGATTTACATGGTGGGTTTCTATGTAGGCAATCATAATTATTTGCAGATAATGAGCTTTCTCTTTAAATTATCGTACCAGTTTCTTAGTGTGCTGGCTAGATCTCCAGATAAGTGTTAAACAGAAGCAATGATAGTGGGCATTTTTGCCTTGTTCCTGAGAATGGTACTGTTTCTAAAGTTTCATTATTAATGATGTCTACTATAGATATTTGATAGATATTCTTTCTCAGGTTTAAAAATATCCTTTTCTTCTTGGTTTGCTAAGTACTTTTGTTGTGAGTGGATGTTAGATTTTTATCAAATGTGTTTTCTGTATCAATTGAGATTATTTTATTTTCCTTTAATTGTTAAGCTGGTGAATCTTATTTGATTTCATATTAAACAAATTTTGCATTCTTAGAATAAACCAAGTATGTTCATGATGTTTTTATTTTTTATATATTGCCAGACTTGGTTTACTAATATTTTGTTTTGATTCTTACTTCTATGTTCATGAGTAATATTAATCTTGTAGACTTCTTTTATTTTCCTTGTCCAATGTGTGGTTTGCAGCTGCGTGCGCTCCTAGAAAAACGTGTGTTTTTTTTATTGTGACATATATACACAAAAAAGCAATACATTTCAAAGTGCATTTAACAGGTAGTTATAATAAGAACAGGTTTAGGGTTACAGTTCCACACTTTCAGGATTTTCCTTCTAGCTGCTCCAAGACTCTAGAGACTAAAAAGAAATATCGTTTGTAATGATTCAGTAGCAGGGCCTGAAGCTGGTCTTGGTGTCAAGCTTATTCTGTTCTGACATAGTGAGTTGCAGAGGGTGCTTTCTTTTTTCATTCCTTGGAAGAGATAGGAATGATCCTTGATAGATAGTTTCGTAGAACTTGGTAAAACCATTTGGATCTGGCATCTTGTGTGAATATTTAAAATACTTGTTTAATTCCTTTAATATTTATGGGGTCATTGAAAATTTCTATATCTTAATATATATCCCTTTTTATATCATTTTGACATCTGCAGCATCTGTTAGTTGTCTTGTTTTATATTCCTAAGGTCATTTATTTGTGCCATCCCTCTCTTTTCTTGTTTGTTCTCACCAGAAGTTTGTTACTTTATTAGTTTAATTAAAAAATAATTAGTTTTTAATTAAACTAATAAAGTAACAAACTTCTAATTAAAAAATAATTAGTTTTTAGCTTTGTTGATCCTCTCTGTGCTATCTTTGTTTCAATTTCATTTATTTCTGATTTGAGGAGTTCATAGTCTAGTAAGTGAAAGAAAACTGAAAAATCTAGAATAATTCACATATAGAAATGCTATGGGAGCACCAAGGAGATTTGATATTTATTAAATCTGCAGATGAGGGAGCTGCCCTGTGCTGGGCATGCTCCTTGGGGGTTACTTTGTCACTCTTTAAGAAAAGCAGGTAACCCCCAACAAGTTTCCAGCAGGGAGCTAGACACTGCAAAGGCTGAGTACAGTGCTGCGGGTACATCAAGGGGAGGCCAGCAGAGTGGCTGGGAAGAAAGGCAAGGCTTTGATGAGGAAGGTAATTTTGATTTGAATTTTTAAAAAAAAACTTTTTATTTTGAAATATTTTCAAACTTCCAGAAAAGTTGCAAGAATAGTTCGAAGGACTTCCATATACCCTTTACCCAGATTCCCCAGTTCTTAATATTTTATGGCATTTACTTTATGGCATTTATTTTATGGATCTTCTTCTCTC
Source organism: Myrmecophaga tridactyla (assembly GCA_004026745.1). Lineage (NCBI taxonomy): Eukaryota > Metazoa > Chordata > Mammalia > Pilosa > Myrmecophagidae > Myrmecophaga > Myrmecophaga tridactyla. Next base: position 19,306 of record PVIY010041169.1, read on the forward strand.
TCTCCACAGACATACACATACACACACTCACACACTCAGTTCTGTTACAGTGCTTGTTTTGAAAGTGCAAATTTGTTCCAATACGTTTCATGTATTAGGGAACAATTAGAGTGTAATACAGATTTCTCATTGCTCATGCACCTGTTTCATCCATAAGAAAGACTAAGTGAACACAGAAAACTGCACCCAGAAAAGCTGATTCTCAGAGGAATACACAAAATGTCCACCCGTGCACACCTGGAACATCTAGGATCTACCTTAATTCGCCTTGTGTTAGGGCCACACCCATCCGTTTCTGGTGTTACAACTTTCTGTCCAATTTCAAATAACTTCTACCACTTGATTATAACTCAGAAGCTGTAACCCTTCTGTTTCATTGCCCACTTTCACAAGCAAACTTCAGGTCTTGTTCAGTGTATGTGGGGAAAGTATGGTGGAGAGAAAGGAATCTAAGAAGATACCAAATTTAGGGGCCACTGTTAACTGTCATCCGTCAGGTAAGTTTTGCCATCTAAGTAGTTTGCTGTACCTGGTGTTCCGACAAGGGAGTCTGCTGGCCAGGATGGATTGGAGTTTCTCCAGGAATGGTTGTGGTTGGGATGCTTTCAGCATCAAAGGTTGTCTGGAGCTGGTGGTCAGAGGCATAGGCCTATCTGGGATGGTCTGTGGTCAGTAGTCAAGAAATGGCCAGGTGGGCATCCAGGAGACGTCACCCAAGACTCCATATCCCAGGGGAAAATGAGGTTGTCTGCTAAATTCCTAGATAGAGGTGCTAAAGGGATAGGAAGAAAGGGAGACTTCTGGACCAGAAAATGCTGGCTCTTGCTGTTCTGGCTTACGGCAGAATTCTCAGACTTTAAGTGAGGCTGTAGCTGGTCCTCCTGTAGGAAGAGAAAGAAGCCAATGAGAAGGCTGAGGGGAAGGTGGGTACTGTTTCTACTCAGCAACTCCTCCTGCCACAGTCCCTGCTAGTAAAGCTACAACCCTGTTTCTCTCACGTCCCTTCAAGCCATGCCCTGAAGTGTAAAGCATGACCTCAGACTACCCTGCTGAGAGTCTCAGGCCATCAACACTGAGGAACGATGCCACTTTCTGCTTATCCTGTGTGACCCCATCTTTGTAGATGTGTTCATGCATTTGTAAGTGTTCAGTCATCTGCAGAAACGTGCATGTGTGCTTGTGAATGGCTGCGGGGCCAGACGTGTCCATGCTGCAGTAGAGGTGTTGTGAGTGCTGACCTGGCCTCGGGCTCTCACAAATAAATCAAACACAGCCCCAGCCTTCAAGGCCTCCTGGTCTACTGGAAAAACCAGACAGCTGAGAGTGCAGTGGTATCAGTGCTCAGGGAGGGAGGACAAGGCTCATAGAGTTGCCTGGCACAGCCTGTGAAAGGGAAGAGTGGGAGACTCCCAGGGTGGGTGACACAGGAAACAGGAGAAGAGCTGATATGGAGAAGAAACAAGAGTTATGTCCTGGGCTTGTTGAGATTGCCTCGCTGCGGGACATCAGGTGGAGACAGGCCAGAGTGAGTGTGAGCTGTGAACCTGGTACTGGAAGGAAGTCCAGGGTGGAGGGACAGCTTGAGGAGCCACCAGCACACAAGGGGTGCTTGAGGACAGGCAAGTAGATGCTGCCCCCAGGGACGGTATAGAGCACTAAGAATAGAGGAATAAGGAGGAAACCCTCGGCTACCAGCAAGCTTTGAGGAGTTCAAGGAAGGAGACTAAGGAATTTGACCAGAGGGGTAGGAGAAAATGCAGGAAAGTACAGAATCTGCAAAAAGCAGGACCATTAACTGGGTAAGCACGCCAGGAGATCTGTTGGTCCCTCACACATCAGTGCATGTGCCCATGTGTGTGCTGCCCACCTCAGGAGGCTCAGCTGGCGGGAGCTGTCCTGGCGTGGCACCTTGGGCCCAGGGCTGGCCGTGAGGATGCAGAGGCCTGCGAGGATCATGCAGGTGGGCACCGCGCTGATGAGCACCTTGAGGACCACCACCACCTCCTCCACCTGCGCACAGGCTCCTGCCTTGTACCCTGCGAATCTGGGGGGTGCCACATCTCGTCCCGTCAGAGCCCTGTACCCCACCCCCATAATATCCTGCCACTTGGATTCTCCTGGCCAGTCAGCCTAGCTCCAACAGTGTTCAGTGGTGGACTGGCCAGGGAGGAGCTCAGAAAGCTCTGAGAATGAGGGGCGCTGGGGCTTCAGAAGGGGCACAGTATCCAGGAAAAGCCCCTCTCAGTCATGTACACATAGAAACGGGGGGGGGGAAGTGCTACCCCACACAGGGCGCAGGCACCAAATGCAGGGTGGCACCTTGCTGGCAAGAGTGGGGGCTTTTCTCTCTCCCTCCCTCCCGGTGGGCTGCTGTGCTCCTGTCCGAGCCCAGCCCTGGGACTCACTCCAGACTGAGGGTGGAGATGCCCAGGGCAGCCGCACCCGAAATCTTGGTGAAAAACACATAGGATGAGTAGAAGATGGTCTCCAGGCCGGGGCTGTGCTGGTGCTGGTGCTGG
>PVIY010041170.1:0-21842 GCA_004026745.1 Myrmecophaga tridactyla
CGGCGGAGGCGGGGATCAGCGCCAACTTTCTCGGGGCCGGGGGACGCGGGCGACTGCGTGCCGGGCTGGTGCGTGGACACTTGGGACGCTCCCCGACTCTGGTGGGGGACAGGCCCGGAGACCTGGAGGTTGGGGATTTCGGCGTGGCAAGTCTTCCCCTCTCCAACGTGTCTTTGGGAAATAGTTGGGAGCCCCAAGTCGTTGTTTACGGATTCCAGTTTCCAACTTTTTAATTGAAAAAATATGCGGAGGAGAGCGGAGGCAAAACAGTTCCTCTCGGTGGTTTTGCGCTCGCTGGCGCTCCTCGGTCTCGCCCGGTCTTTTTTTCCTCCCCCTCCTTGCCCTTTCCGGGTCCGAGAGGTGGGTGAGCTGCGGTGCGGGCGGTTGCCCCGAGCCCCGGGCATGTTCGCGGTGCGCCCTCGCACATCTGGCGGTGATTAGGTGCCGGCGGATTTCAGCTGGCTCGGGACGTGCATTTGGCATCCTTCTCCCGAAGAGCCGCTGGCTGGAAAATCACTGCTGCTCGTTTTGCGTCCGTTCCATGTGCCTGCCTGTGGGGTTGGTGTCCCCTGGGCGGAGCCCTCTGCTGAAAGTGTTGGATGTTATCGCACCTTTAAAAACAATCCCAGGGAGAAGGGCTCTGCCGGGCAGCCTTCTGGTTAGTGGAAGCGCAGATTTGTCGGCAGAATCCTGATTTATATGGGAGATAAACTGCAGCGGAGGCACCACCGTTGAGTCGCTCAGGGATGCGCCGGCGTGGTATTTACGCGAAACTCGACTTGCCCTTCTTGGGTTAGGATGAAGCGTTTCAGTCCCGCTCGGGCAGGGCTTGAAAGTGAGGGGGCTGGAGGCGACATTCCGTGTGCCCGCGTCTTCCAGCCTCTCCTGTCGCCCCGGAGAGCGGCGAGGCGATGGCTCTGACTGGCCAGGGTTGCTGTCCAAGGCGCGTGGGGAGCCCTGCACGCTTGGAAAGTAACTTTTGGTTCAGGGAAGTTTCTCCAAAAGGCACTTCGCGCTGAGCTGCCCGGGGCGTTAGTGTCCTGTAGTCACCTTCCCTGGCGTTCCGTCTCCAGGTCTGGAAACCCCGCGAAGAGAGGGGGCTGGACTTCAGGTGAAGAGTGCCCGCCCTAGGGCTTTAAAGACGTGGTACAACTTTCTGGCTAGAGAATTTCAAAGAGCAATTGTGTAGTTTCCTTCTCTCCCAGCATCGGTTTCTCTTTTCTCATTTGCATTTTAGGAAGCACGCACATTCCTTAGCTAACTGGGATGGAAGGATTCCCTGCGAAAGGAAAGAGTTCACATAGCTAAAGAGCTACTCTGCGGCTCGGTTATCATCATCGTGACCAGAAGTTCACCTTTTCATTGCTGGTCATTGAGGCCAGTAGGTTTTGAACTCTTGGGTGTGAGAGCTCCCTAGGAAGATAAACCACCCACTCAGGCCACCAGCTCCCACGCAGGTTTCTGAACCCTGAACATCTTGTTACACTTTTGACTGGGAAGTGATCACTGTTGCAATTTGCGTGTTTTTCAGTGTTAATTCACATCTGCCATGGAAAACTCACCCAAATTTTCTACATGTATATTTGTGTGAGATTTACCTTGCATTCTGGACCAGTCAGCAGACCCCGTTGGAGAAGGCTCCTTGCTTATTTATGCCTGTGGTTCCCCTTCTGCCCCAGCTGAGGGTGGGGATGAGGGACTGGTGACTCCCTGGGTAGACTAGTCACTTTGAAATCCTCTTTTAAAATGAAGAAATTCTGTAAAAAGATTGCTTGCCACTTATTACCACATAATTTGCGTTTGGTTGGTGAGATGGGAAAGGGAGAGAGGATGGTAATAATTTTTAATGCCTTCTAAGTCCACTCCCTCCGCAAGCGTTCTGTCAGTTAATCCTCCCAGCAAGCCGATGAGGTAGGCCTTTTAACCCCCCAAATGATAGATGAGAAAACTGAGTCTAGAAGAAATATGAAGAGGCACCAGCGGAATGGTAGGCTTCTAAAGACAAGCTTTGCCACTTTCTCTGGGTTGCTTGGAAGGACCTAGGACATAAGATATGATAACCTCTGGTATAGATGAGAAGAAAAGTGAATCTCAGACAATTTAAGGAGCTGAATAACCCACAGTTGGTGCAGCACCCAGGAGGAGGTGGAGCCAAGTAATTGGGCACAAGGCTTTTGAAGACAAGCCCAGGGTCTGTTCCTAGACAAAAGGAGAGCTGCCTTCAGCAAGTGGAACTATTCTGACAGTTGGCCACTGATAACCCACATAGCCAGCAGTCTACCCAAGAGGGAACTGTGCTAGACTTTCCCTGAGCTCATGGTTATGTCACACAGTTGTTAACTCACTATGCTTCAGAAAGCCAACATTTCATTAATATTTGATTTTTCTAAACATAGAAGTCAAGCCTTGCACATCCTTAAAATATTTAGCTAAAACTGTTTAGTCAAATAGAAAACCAGTGGACACCTTAGAAGTTACAGAAGTTCATAAAAATGGACTGCCAAAACAAATTTAACTGCTGGGCTGAGTCAGATGTGTTTTTAAAGTACCTATTTGGCTTTCTGACTATGAGTTTGGAACCCTGGACACGGCCTTTGCGGCAGAGGTTTTCTCACCGGAGTTACCCCCTAGTCTGCAGTGAGCCGCAGCGCCATCTATCTGTTGCATTCAGCAAACATCTGTCTCTCTTCCGATTTCCCCTTTCCCTGGAGTCATGCTTCAAGTACAAAAATAATGACATCATTATATATTTTCCAGAAGAAAATTACTTGCCCCGTTTGCTGCAATACTTTGTCTTCCAAACTGATTAAAACATGAGGTTCGTTTTAATTTATTTCAAATTAGCTGTACCATACCATAAATCTCATGGTTTTTGGATAAGTATTCACATTCTTTATGAAGGAATCTGACTCCTCTTAGAGTTAGGTATGCTGTTACTCAAGCACATTCCCTGAAAGTTGGGGTTATTTGTGAGTTTCAATGCAGCAGCCCTTGTTGCCTAAGAGACAGTTGAAAACAACCACCTCACAGGGCCTCAGAAGTCCAAGCCACTGAACTTAATTTAACTCAGGGGAGGAGGTTGGTGTCATCGAAACAGAGTGTTCACTTGCATATTTTTGTACTTTTGTGTGTAAACAGTTCTAAAATACTGTTTGGCAATAATTCTTTTAAAATGCACTAGGAAGCAGAATGCTTTTCCTATCCTTGCTGTTTTTCAGGACTCAGAGGCTCCTAGCTTCCCCAGGGTGTCTCTAAGATTTCTCATCCTTAATTGGGGTAAGCAAGCAAGCATGTAAGGGCCAACTACATTCAACACTGCTGGAAACAAAATGAAGCCTCTTTCCTTCCGCTGGTGGGGCATTGGACCTGGAGAGCAAATTTACAGTCTAATTATACTTTTGACTTTTCATTAGTTTGAAGATGTTTGACAGTTTTAATCTGAGGTTCAGTTATTGCTGAGTGTAGGTATTCTCTGTGGTCTTCTATGCAATTTCCCAAGATTGTCCCCAAACCTCCCACCATCCTGCCCTCCTCCCCCAGCCATGTGTCTCATCTACTGTAATAGTGTAAATAGGAGAAACTGGAAGATGACAACTTCCAAGTTATGTTGTAACTGGGTGTCTAATTTTCCTAATTGATGCTTATTCTCATTAAAATATTATGTCAAAACAGCTCATGAACCTTCTGGCAATGTAAGCTAAATAGCCCCTTGAAGTATTAGCTTTCAAATGGGAGATCAGACATTTGTATTCATTATAAAAAAAAGTACATTTCCACTCTGTGTAAACCTAGAATGTGGGCAGTGTCTCAGAGAGGGCAAGTCTGACATGCATTCCACCCAAGGCCGGAAAAAGGGGTGGAGTCTTGGAAGAGGAGCGCAGAGTTCTACTGGGCAATGGGTGCCCCTGGTGCTTCCCATGGCCGAAGTCCAGCTGGCAAATCAGAAAGAAGTGAAAAGCAGGCAGTTGGGGGGAGGTAGTTTTCTGTGAAGAGAGTCTACCTCTGCAGACATGGGGTCAGCTCCACCAGGCTGGACCTGCTCTTTCCAGCTTCTGTTCTTCTGCCTTCCAGAAGGCACAGGTACTCTCAACTTCAGGAGTTCCTGTCTGTGGCTGCGAGGCAGGGAACAGGGTCATGTGTAGGGAGATGAATGTCAGGTTGATCTGTGTTGAGTTGTGTGCTCGCTAACAGCTTCTTAGGTATGATCGATGGACGCATGAATGCCCCCACTTATTGTTTTTCTCTTTCATAATAGCTAACATTTACCAAGCACCTGCCATGCTAGGCAATAGCGTTTCCTCCATTTTACAGATAGATAAATTTAGGCTCAGAGAGATTGAGTTACTTCTCTGGGGGCCCTCAGCTAGTTAGAGGGAAAATCAGTATTCAGTCTGTTTGACTCCAGAATCCACATATTAACACTCTAGTGTATGACCTTCCTAGCTACATTCCACTGACGTTCCCTCGCCACAGGTCTGTGTATCTGTTGTGTGCCACGCTCTGCTCGGTACTGGATGAGCAAGCGAGGCGAGGTTCTGCCTTCTGGGCCTCGAAGGCCTGAAGAAGTAGATGTTCTCTTCTCGCCTGAAGCTTATGCAGATACAAAGCAGATTCAGGGGTTGCTGCCCTGTGCAGAGTTTATCCTCTGGGATGTTTTGCTTGTGGCTGAGTCAATGTGAATGGCCCTCCATAACATCAACTCTAAAAAAAGCCTGTGCACATGTCTTGCTGACAGATAACTATGCGACAATTAAAATGGTCAGAAGTGTCATTTTCAAGAACAGACTTATTAACCATCAGTGATCAGTGAAAATAGTAATAAACATTTTTAACACCAAGGGATGAGGAGGTCAGCATTCTTCACTTCAGACAACAGTTTATTTGATGAGCCAAGACCAATATAGGCTCTTGAAAACGTCCTGCTGAAAGGCAATGCAAGTGGAAATTATTAATCCCCAATTAAGATTCCAGGGATATCCTGGGAGGTCTTTTAATCCCTGAATTTATATGAAAATTCAGTCCATCCTCTTTAGAAATACTAAAGAAATGTGTTTTTCAACATGGGATATGATGTAAAATTAAGTAAATTTGTTTGACTTGGATATTTTAAATATTACTCCTCCATGCTTACTTGAATGGCTTGGTATGATCATATGTGAAATGATATTCCTTGGCATGAGAGGTTGGACCTTTGACATTTCTGAGTGAAATACTAACTTGTCTTTGGCTCTGGGGAAGTAACCTCACTTCTTTGGATTCTTCTCAGTCACTTCCTTATAAGAAATGTTAGGAAAATATTTAATGCTTATGGAACAATTTATTATTCAAAGGTAAAATATTCCAGAGGCCGGGCAAGATGATGGCGTAGGGAGATGTGTAATTTCCTTAGTCCTATGTATTAATAAAAGGAACAGTTCATCAGGAAGACATAACAATCATAAATATTTATGCCCCAAGCCAGAGTGCTCCAAAATACATGACACACACACTGACAACACGGAAGGGAAAAGTAGACATGTCTACAATAATAGTTGGAGACTTCAGTACACCACTCTCATCAATGGATAGAACCTCTAGACAGAGGATCAATAAGGAAACAGAGATTATTCAATAATGCAATAAATGAACCAGACTTAACAGACATTTATAGAACATTACACCCCACAACAGCAGGTTTCACATTTTTCTCAAGTGTTTATGGATCATTGTCCAGGATACACCACATGTTGGGTTACAAGGCAGTTCTCAATAAATTTAGAAAGATTGGAATTATACAAAATGCTTTCTTGGATCATTATGGAATGAAGTTGGAAATCAGTAACAGGCAGAGGGTTGAAAAATTCACAAATAGATGTAGGCTAATGAATATACTTTTAAGCAACCAGTGTGTTAAGGCAGAAATTACAAGGGCAATCAGTAACTATCTTGAGGCAAGTGAAAATGAAAACAGTATATCAAAACTTATGGGATGCAGTACAAATGGTGCCAAGAGGGAAATTTATTGCCCTAAATGCTTGTATTAAACAAGAAGAAAAAGAAAGAGTCAAGGAATTAACTGTTCAGCTGGAGGAGCAAGAGAAAGAACAGCAAACTAACCCCAAAGCAAACAGAAGGAAAGAAATAACAAATAATAGAGCAGAAATAAATGAAATTGAGAACATGAAAACAATAGAATCAAACAAAAAAGAAAAAAGAGGATGCAAATAAAATTAGAAATGGGAGAGGGAGCATAACCATTGATCCCACAAAAATAAAGAAGATAATGAGAGTATATTCTGCATAATTATATGATAGTAAACTAGACAACATAGACAAAATAGAAAACTTCCTAGAAAATCATAAACAACTAGCATTGACTCAAGAAGAAATAGATGATTTCAGCAAACCAATCACAAGTATAGAGATTGAATCAGTCATTAAGAACCTCCCAAAAAAGAAAAGTCCAGGACCAGGCTTCACATGTGAATTCTATAAAGCATTTAAGAAAGAATTTGTACCAGTCCTGCTCAAACTCTTCAAAAAAATTTAGGAAGAGGGAAGACTACTTCATTCTGGAAGGTAACATCACCCTAATATCAAAACCAGACAAAGATACTACAAGAAAAGAGAATTATAGACTAGTCTCTTTAATGAATAGATGCAAAAATCCTCAGCAAAATACTCACAAATAGAATCCAGCAGCATAGTAAAAGAATGATACACCATGACGAAGTGGGATTTATATCAGGCATGCAAGGCTGGTTCAACACAAGAAAATCAATTAATGTAATATACCACATCAATAAATCAAAGTGGAAAAGCTACATGATTGTCTCAATTGATGCAGAAAAGGAATTTGACAAAATTAAATATCCTTTCTTAATGAAAACACATTGGAGGATAGGAATAGAAGGCAATTTCCTCAGCATGATAAAGGGAAAATATGAAAAACCCACAGCTGACATTATCTTCAATGGGGAAAGACTGAAAGCTTTCCCTGTAAGATCAGCAACAAGTCAAGGATGTCCGCTGTCACCATTGTTAATTCAACATTGTGCTGGAAGTTCTAGCTAGGGCAGTTATGCAAGAAAAAGACATAAAAGGCATCCAAATTGAAAGGAAGAAGTAAAACTTTTACTGTTTTCAAAATAACATGATCTTGTATGTCGAGAATCCCCAAAAATCTATAGCACAGCTACTAGAGTTAATAAAAGCAAAGTAGCAGGGTACAAGAGCAACACCCAAAAATCAGTTGTGTTTCTATACACTAGTAATGAGCACTCTGGGGTGGAAATCAAGAAAAAAATTCCATTTACAATGGCAATAAAAATTTTAGGAATAAATTAAACCAACAAAAGACCTATACACAGAAAACTATAAGAAATTGCTAAAAGAAGACCTAAATGAATGGAAGGACATATTGTGTTCATGGATTGGAAGATTAAAAGTAGTTAAGATGTCAGTTCTACCCAAATTGATTTATAGATTCAGTGTAATATCAATTAAAATCCCCAAAACTTTGTAGAATTAGAAAAATCTATGACCAAATTTATTTGGAAGGACAGTGTGCCAATTTGAAACTGTTGTGTACCCCAGAAAAGATGACCCACCCATTGTGAGTGGGACCTTTTGATTAGATGGTTTCCATGGAGATGTGTCTCTGCCCATTCAAGGGGGAGTCTTAATGTACTTACTGGAGTCCTTTAAGAAGGAACTATTTTGGAAACAGCTCAGAGCTGACACTGACAGAGATGTTTGGATGCGTATAAAGAAAACACCCTCAGGAAAGCTGTATGAAACCAGAAGCCAAAGGACAGGCAGACACCAGTCACATGCCTTCCAGATTGACCTTTCTTAAGTCAAGGTATCTTTATCTGGATGCCTTAGTTTGGGCATTTTTTGTGAACTTAGAACTGTAAACTTGTAACTTAATAATTTCCCTTTATAAAAGGCAACTCATTTCTGGTATATTGTATTTCTGGCAACATTAGCAAACTAAAACAGGCAGAGTGCCCTGAATAGCTAAATATATCTTGAGAATGAGGAATGAAGTAGGAGGTCTCATACTACCTGATTTTAAGACATATTACAAAGCTGCAGTGATAAAAACAGCATGGTACTGGCATAAAGGTAGATATACAACCAATAGAATTGAATTGAGCCTTGAGAAATAGACCCTCTCATCTATGGACAATTGATTTTTCATGAAGCGGTCAAGCCAACTGAACTGGGACAGAGCAGTCTCTTCAAAAAATCGTGTTTGGAGAACTGGATATCCGTATCCAAAAGAATGAAAGAGGACCTATATCACATAACTTACATACAAATTAACTCAAAATGGATCAAAGATCTGAACATTAGTGCTAAGACCACAAAACTTTTAGAAGAAAATGTAGGGAAATATCTTACAGCTCTTGTGATAGGTGGCAGTTTCCTAGACCTTACACCCAAAGCACAATCAAGGAAAAAGAAATAGATAAATGGGATCTCAAAATTAAACACTTTTATGCATCAATATACTTTGTCAGGAAAGTAAAAAGTCAGTCTATTCAATGGGAGACAGTATTTGGAGACCACATACCAGATGAGGGCTTAATATCTAGAATATATAAAGTGATTCTACAACTCAACAACAATAAAACAAACCACCCAGTTAAAAGTTGGGAAGAAGACATGAATAGATACTTTTCAGAGGAGGAAATACAAATGACTCAAAAATGTATGAAAAGATGCTCAACCTCGCTGGCTGTTAGGGAAATGCAAATCAAAACCACAATGAGATATCATCCTACACCTACTAGAATGGCCATTATCATAAAGACAGGAAACTGCAAGTGCTGGAAAGGATGTAGAGAAAGAGACACACCTATCCCCTGTGGGTGGGAATGTAGAATGGTGCAACCACTCTGGAAGGCAATTTGGCAGTTCCTCAGGAAGCTAAGTATAGAATTGTCATATGATCTAGAAATCCCATTTCTAAGTATGTATTCAGAGGAACTGAAGGCAAGGACACGAATGGACATTTGCACACCGATGTTTATAGCAGCATTATTCATATTGCCAAGAGATGGAGACAGCCCAAATGTCCATCAGTGGATGAGTGGCCAAACAAACTGTGTATGTGTATGTGATGGAATATTACTCAGCTGTAAGACAGAACAAAGTCATAAAGCATGTAATAATGTGGATGAACCTTAAGGACATGATACTGAGTGAAATGAAACAAGAAAAAATATTGTATGGAAGGGCATAGATTATCAGGAGATAGAAAGGGGGCAGAGATTAGGCTTTTGATGCTGAAGGAGTACAGAATATTCAACAAGACTGATTGCAAAGATCCAGAAATGGATAGCACACTATTATCTGATGGTAGCACAATATTGTAGGTACACTGAATGAAGTTGGAGTACTTGGGGCATGTATGACACCAGAAAGAATGATAGAGAATAAAGACTTTCATGTATAACCTAGGAATGCCTAGAGCGGACAATGAAGGGGATAAATGTACAAATATAAGAATGTATTTGCATGAAGGAAAATAAATGGATGTCTACATTGCAAGGTGTTGAAAATGAGATAGTATCCTGGGGTGGGGGGATAGATATAATCAATGCAAACTAGGGTCTGTGGTTAACAGAAGGATTGTAATATGCATCCATTCAATGCAACAAAGGCAATATGCCAAAACTAAATGTCAATAAGAGGGAGATGTGAGGGAGGAGGATGGGATTCTTTGCAGAAAAAATGGAAATGTCCTCATAGATTGTGGTGGTGATGGCATGAATGTGTGATTGTACTGGAAACAACTGATTTTTTTACTTGGGTTGGATTGTATAATGTATGAATAAAACTGCTTAAAAATGAACAGAGAGAGGGTACAAGAGTAGCTCAGTGGTAGAATTCTCGCTTGCCATAAGGGAGACCTGGGTTCAATTCCCAGCCCAGGCACCTCCCCAAAACAAACAAACAAAGAACAAACAAACAAACAAACAAGTTCAACAAATGGTGCTGTAATAATAGGATACTCACATGGAAAAAGAATGAAATGTGACCCCCACCATACAGCATACAAAAAAAAAAAAAAAGAAGAAGAACTGAGCGATACCAGTGCTGGAGAAAATGTAGAGAGAGAGAGGTACCTGTTCACTGTTGGTAGGGAAGTAGAGAGGAGCAGTGTGGTGGCTCCACAGGAGACTACAGGTGGGGTTGCATATGATCCTGCAATCCTGTAGTTAGGTGTATACTTGGAGGAACAGAGAGCATGGATACAATTTGACATTTGCACACTGGTGATTATGCCACAGTGTTCCCAATTTGCATTGGATAAAAGTGGCCTATTGGGTACATTGACTGAGGAATGGAACGGGGAACTATGGAGACTATTGAACGGCTGCAAGAAGGAATGAAGTTGTGAGGTATGCAACTAGGTGAACGAACCTCGAGGACAGTGTGTTGAATGAAGTAAGCCAGAAATGAAAAGACAAGTATCTCCTCACTAATATGAACTAATTATAATGTGCAAACTCTAAGAATTGAATTTGAAAGTGTAAGTTATCAGGTGGAAGACCTATTGTAAAGGTTCATAGATTGTAAGCTCTTACTGCAGCCACATCTGTTCTGGAGTTGTGGCTGTTATTTCTTAATTCTGAGATGCTGAGCTCTTTGTGTATAACCTGGTCATTCCCTGAAACGTTGGGTATTTGTATGACACCTCAGACTCAGAGATAGAGTTCTGCAGCTGTGAAAGTCACCATTAACCCATGTGCCAGTTGAATGGATTATGTTCCCTAGGAAAACCATATTTAATCCTGATCTATCTTGTGGGAGCAGTCATGTCTTTTAATCCCTGTTCAGCAATGCAGGTTGGTAACTTGATTAGATTATCTCCATGGAGATGTGACGTGCCCAATTGTGGGTATTAACCTTTGATTAGAGGGAGATGGTGACTCCACCCATTCCAGGTGGGTCTTGATGAGTTTTACTGCAATCCTTTAAGAGGTAGCTGTTTTTGAAAAAAGTACAGAGCCCTCACGGCCAGAGACCTTTGGAAAAGAAGAAAGAAAACATCCCCGGGGGGGCTTCATGAAGCCTGTAGAGAAAGCTAGCAGATGTCGCCATGTTCGCCATGTGCCTTTCCAGTTGAGAGAGAAACCCTGAACTTCATCGGCCTTTCTTGAGTGAAGGTAACCTCTTGTTGGTGCCTTAATTTGGACATTTTCTTAGCTTTGCCTTAATTTGGACATTTTTCTGGCCTTAAAACTGTAAATTTGCAACTTAATAAATTCCCCCTTTTAAAAAGCTATCCTGTTTCTGGTATATCACATTGGGCAGCTAGCAAACGAGAACACCCCATACAGCAACTGTTAAAAACACTGAAAAAGTGATCAGACTTCACTTAGAAGTTGATCTGGGTATGACTAAGGTAAATCAGACTTTATAAAGGGTAAAGGGTGATATTGACTGTATTTTAAAACTTCAACTTCTGTGTAAGACCAAAGAAAGAGATGTTTGTTTGGTGCAAAATTTGTATTTTGGGTAGCACACTATCTAATTTAACTTGGATGGCCAGTTTATTTGAACACCATAATTACATGGAACATTGAATAGGTAATGAGATCTCGTTGGTGTGTACAGATTATTGTGATGCTCTGATACATCCCAGAGTAATCTGGCCAGAAGATAAAAAATATTTTCAAAGTCCCCTTGAGGGACTGGGGAAAAATGTAGAAATATTAAACTTTCCCACATGGGGAAGATCTGTTATTCTTGTAAATATTGGGGACTGCCAAATTGATGGGCCAGCCGTGATCTTGGGACCTGCCTTTATGAAACTTATTCCTGTACAGGAGAAACTAAGCCTACTTATGATTATGCCTAAGAGTCACCCCCAGAGAACTTCTTTTGTTACTCAGATGTGGCCTCTCTCTCTAAGCCAACTCCAAAGGTGAACTCACTGCCCGCCCCCCTCCCCCCCTACATGGGATATGACTCCCAGGAGTTTAAATCTCCCTGGCAACATGGGACATGACTTCTGGGATAAGCCCTGGGATCATGGGACTGAGAAAGCTTTCTTGGCCAAAATGGGGAAGAGAAATGAAACAAAATAAAATTTCAGTGACTAAGAGATTTCCAGTAGAGTTGAGGGGTCATTCTGAAGGTTTTTCTTATACGGTACATAGATATCCCTTTACAGTTTTTGTGTATTGGAGTAGCTTGAGGGAAATACCTGAAATTGTTGAACAGTAATGCAGTAACCTTGATTCTTGAAGATGATTGTATAATTATATAGCTTTTAAGGTGTTTTTGAAAAAAGTACAGAGCCCTCATGGCCAGAGACCTTTGGAAATGAAGAAAGAAAACATCCCTGGGGGGGGCTTCATGTGATTTTGAAAACCTTATGACCGACACTCCCCTTATCCAATGTATGGACAGATAAGTAAGAAAAAAAGACAAAAAATAAATAAATAATAGGGGGAATAGGGGATGGGATATTTTGTGTGTTCTTTTTCACTTTTATTTTTAATTTTAATTTTCTTGAGTAATGAAATGTTCAAAAATCAATTGATGAATGCACAGCTATATGATGATACTGTGAACCACCGATTGTACACTTTGTTGATTATATGGTTTGTGAATGTATAATATATGTCAATAAAATTGCATTTATAAAAAGGGGTAAACTATTCCAACTTTAATGTTGTAGTATAATAAAAAAAAACTTGGCAGGTTTTTGTCCCCAGTTCTTGTAGCCTCTAAGTCCTTGGAATTCCCCAAGAAATGATTGTCTTTTGTTATTCATGGGGGGTCCTGGGCCACACCTGATAGTTCATATGCAAATGAGATAACAAGGCAGTGCCAGCTGCAGGTGGTCTTAGAGTAGGGGGTTGGCCACCAGAAAGGACAACCATGTGAATTAGGGGCCTGGAGTTTTGAGTCATGACCTCTCTGATGTCTTAGGAGGGGAAGCAGGCTGGAGATTGAGTTCAGCCATGCAGGCATCGATTCCACAAGTCATGCTTAGGTAATGAAAGCCTGTATAAGCTCTGGATGGTTGAAGCTTTGGGAGCCTCCATGATTGAGATCATGTATGACTGTGCGGGGAGGATGATGCATCCTGACTCCACATGGAGTGGTCGGGGAAGGTAGCATTGGAGACCCTCTCAGACCATACCCCACATGTCTCTTCTTTTGGCTTCTTATTGTTCTTCTTTTCCCAAAGCAAAACCTATAATCATAAGTGCTTTCAGTGAGTTCTGAGTCTTTACAGCAAATTATCAAACCCAAGGGGGGAGTAGGAACCCCAAGATTTGCAGCCAGTTGGTCGTAATTTCAGGTGGCCTAAGTCCCTCCATTGGTGACTGGTGCCTCAAGGACGTTGCAACCTGTGGGGTCCGCCCTGAGTCTGGGCAGTAAAAGTCTGAGCCGAATTGCAGTGTAGTTGGTTAAAAGAAGTGACAGAAGTTGGAGAAGGTTTTGCAGTCTTTAAGAGTGTAGGCAATAAATGCTTTAAAATATAATTGCAACCATTTCATAAAATGTAATTATATTTAGTGAGTCCAGGGGTTAAACCTGATCATTTTAGTGTGGTGGTAAGTGTGGGCTCCAAAACCATTTGATGGTGGGCAAATTCTAAACCTCCAGGATCCATAGTTTCCTTATTTGCCAAATGAAGGATAATAATGGTACCTACTTTATTGGGTTATTTTCGGGATTAAGTAAATTAATATAGATTAAGAATTTAGAACAGTGTCTGGCACATGAGAACTCGAGAAATTTTAGCTATTGGAGTGCTGTATTATTTATAACCTGTTGCTTCCTCCAGGCAGTCATATAATTGCCAATTAACCATTTATCTTCAATCAATTAAGTGAAATAGTGCATACCTTGAAGTCAGTAGTTCAGTTTTGGAATCAAGATGTTTTTCAAATTGCAGCTGTTGAAGCTGTGAAGCTGTTGAAGATTTAGTTAGGGTAAGAGGAAATTGTGCTGAATGGGAAACATTGTTAGTATGGGTTTGTTTCAGCTGCCGTCATTCTTGTTATCTTCATTGTTGTGGTCATGACATTAGCCCATAAAATGCAGAGCCCATATTTACAGTGAAGTTTGCCAATTATAGTGAAACAGTATGATTTTCCCATTATAGTATAATAGTGGTAGAGAATTGGTATACACACACACCCCAATAAATATAATACACGTTTAATATATGTAGGAGCACTAATTTTTCTTAAGTGTATCGATGACATAATACAGGCATACTCAGAAATTCTGAATTACCACAATAAAGCGAATATCTCAGTAAAGCAAGTCACAAATTTTTTGGTTTCCCGTTGCATATAAAAGTTGTTTATACTACATGGTAGTGAATTAAGTCTTTAAAAAAAACCCACAATGTATATACCTTAATTGAAAAAAATACTTTATTGCTAAAAAATGCTAACCATCATCTGAGCCTTGAGCAAGTTATAATCTTTTTGCTGGTGGAGGGTCTTGCCTGGATGTTGATGGCTGCTAAACTGATCATGGTGGTTGCTGAGGGTTGAGGTGGCTGTGGCAAATTCTTAAAATAAGACAACAGTGAAGTTTGCTACATTGATCGAGTCCTCCTTTCACTAAAGAGTTCTCTGTAGCATGCAGTTCTGTTTGATAACATTTTACCCACAGTAGAGCTTCTTTCAAAATTGTAGTTAATCCTCTTAAACCCTGCCACTACTTTATCGACTACATTTGTTGTTGTTGTTTCAACGGTGTTTACACCACCTTCACCAGTAGATTCCAGCTCAAGAAACCACTTTCTTTGTTCATCCTTAATAAGCAACTCCTATCTGTTCAAGTTTTTCTGAGATTGCAGCAATTTAGTCACATCTTTAGGCTCCGCTTGTAATTCTAGTTCTCTTGCTATTTCCAGAAGTAACCTCTGCAGTTACTTCTCCACTGAAGTCTAGAACCTCTTGAAGTCATCCATAATGGTTGGAATCAGTTTCTTCCAAATTCGTTTGAATGTTGATATTTTAACCTCCTCCCATGAATCACAAATGTTATTTTTTAAAAAATTATTGTGAAATATAACATATATGCAAAAAAACAATGAATTTCAAAGTACATTTTAACAAGTGGTTATAGAACAATTTTCAAAGAATGGTATGGGTTACAGTTGCACAGTTTCAGGTATTTCCTTCTAGCTGTTCTAATACCCTTGAGGCTTAAAGAAATATCAATATAATGATTCAGTAGTCATACTCATTTGTTCAATCCTATCTTCTCTGTTACAACTCCTCCTTCTCATTTGATCCTTCTCCCAATCTTTAGGGATATTCAGGCAATGACCATTCTAACATCTTCATGTTGAAAAGGGTGTCAGCATTATGGGGTAGGGAGATGCAACTGGTTGATGTTCTATGGGCTTCTCTGGCATAGGAACAATCCAGAGGTTTTAGCTTTCTGAAATAGAAACTTAGTGTGTGAAACTTTTATAGAGTCTCAGATAGAGTCTTGGGTATTCTTTAGGATTTTCAGGAATTCCGTTCATTGAGGCTTGGCTTATGTTCTAGTTTGCTAGTTGCCAGAATGCAATATACCAGAAACAGAATGGCTTTTAAAAAGGGGAATTTAATAAATTGCCAGTTTACAGTTCTAAGGCTGAGAAAATGTACCACTTAAAACAAGTCTATAGAAATGTCCAATCAAAGGCATCCAGGGAAAGATAACCTTGGTTCAAGAAGGCCGATGAAGTTCACGGTTCCTCTCTCATGTGGAAGGGCACATGGCGAACATGGCATCATCTGCTAGATTCTTCTCCTGCTTCCTGTTTCATGAAGCTCCCTGGGAGGCGTTTTCCTCCTTCATCTCCAAAGGTAGCTGGCTCATGGACTCTTTGCTTCGTGGTACTGCAGCATTCTCTGCTCTCTCCGCATCTCTCATTCTCCGAAATGTTTCCTCTTTTATAGGACTCCAATAAACCACCCAATCAAGTTTATCAGCCACTCTTACTAAATCACATCATCAAGATCCACCCAAATGGGTGGAGACATGTCATCACCCAATCCAGTTTATCAGCCACTCTTACTAAATCACATCATCCAGGGAGATGTTCTGATTACAATTTCAAACATACAGTATTGAATAGGGATTATTCTACCTTTATGAAGTGGGATTTTGATTAAAACATGGCTTTTCTAGGGGGCATACTTCCTTTCAAACCAGAACAGCTTACTATAGCATTTTCAATACCTAGCTGAATCTTGCAGAAGAGTAACCTTCAGAGTAGCCTCTAACTCTGTTTGAAATCTTTTAACCATTCCAACCTAATTTTGTTACATTTCTTTTTCCACTTTTGGTCCAGAAGGCATTGTCAATCCCATGATGCCAGGGCTAGGCTCATCCCTGGAAGTCACATCCCCCATTGCCAGAGGGGTTTACACTCCTGGGAGTCATGTCCCACATTGGGGGGTGGGGTAATGAGTTTATTGGCAGAGTTGGGCTTAGAGAGAGACCACATCTGAGCAACAAAAGAGGTTCTCTGGAAGTGACCCTTAGTCATAATTATACATAGGCTTAGATTCTCCATTACAAAACTAAGTTTCATAAGAGCAAGCCTCGTGATCAAGGACTTGACCTACTAACTTGGGAGTCTCTAATGCTTGAGAGAGTATCAGGAATTTCCCAGGGGGGTTGTTTAATAGATCCATATTTTTTCTCTAGTCCTCAGGGGCTTTGTAAATACTTTAATTATCTGCCCAACATAATCTAGAATGTATCAGGGTATTATATTAAGCTATACAGAATTACAAGATCTCATTCCTTATTCTAGGCTCCAGTGTTTAGGTTGTTTAAAACAGCTGGTGAGACAGGTTAAGTACGAATATTCTTAATGGCATCTAGAATGGTGAATCCTTTCCAGGAGTTTTTTAATTGACTTTGCCCAGATCTGTCAGAGGAATCACTATCTATGCCAGCTATAGCCTTACAAAATATATTTCTTAAATAATAAGACTTGAAAGTCAAAACGACTCTTTGATCCAAGGGCTGCAGAGTGGATGTTGTGTTAGCAGCATAAAAACAACATTCATCTCATTGCACATCTCCATCTGAGTTCTTAAGTGACCAAGTGCATTGTCAATGAGCAGTCATATTTTGAAAGGAATATTTTTTTCCGAGCAATAGGTCTCTACAGTGGATGTAAAATAATCAGTAAACCATGTAAACAGATGTGTTATCACCCAGGCTTTGTTGTTCCATTTTTAGAGCACAGGCAGAGTAAATGATTCTTAAAGGCCCTAGGATTTGGAGGATGTTAAATGAGCACTGGCTTCAGTTTCATCCACTAAGGAGAGGACATCAAAGAATCAAATCATGAAACAAATATACTTCCAACTATTAGGACACATTTTTATATATACATATGTGTATATATTTTTATCATAAGACAGTGTCTATTTCATTGGTAGTATTAATTTTTCATTAAGTTTTCATATTTCTATTTTATTTATTATTTACAGTTGAACCATCGAGTCCTAATGAGCTTTCCTTTGATCTGTCCACAAATATTTAATATGCACTTTCTGTGTACACTGTAGAAACATCAAATAAAATGAATAAAATCAAGTCTCTATCTCAAGAAGCTTGCTGTCTAGTAGGCAATATAAGACTTATGCATTAATAACTGGACTCTAAATAGAAGATGAGAAGGACCCTATTTCAGATACAGATAAATGCTGCAGACAGGAGGAAAAGACAGCCCTGACTGGAGACGTGGATATTTTTTATTGGAGGAGAGATTTGAGTGGCTACTTAAAAATGACTTCTTTATTTATCTTGAATTATATTTCATATTTCAAATTATATTTCTCTAGTGGGGTGAAAATAATTAAAGAAAATTTTTAGAAGAGAGGTGAATGGTGTATCAGGGCTATCCTGAACCCTTTAAGTGTGACATTTCAGTGTGGGAGGTGAGAGATCAAGTCCAAAGTTTTTTTGAACTCTGTTGTTTCAGTGCAATTTTGGTGCCTCATTTGTAATTAATTGTAATATATTGCTTTGGGCCTAACTGTTTAGATAATGTAAACATAACATTAAGTGATTTGAAAATAGGAAAGATTTGTCAGGTGTTTTCCCACCGAAGACCACTTATTTTTTCCCCTGGCATTTGCACCTCCAGAGAAATGGATGGGATGGATGGCCCTGGTTTTCTAGTGCTCAGTGAGGCATGTACTTGAGGACTTCCTGGGCCCTTAGGAAATCTGAGGGAGGTATTCAAGTCCTCATCCTGAATCTCTTATTAATGGGATTGGATGAGAACTGCCTGCACTCGTAAGAGAAAGGGAAGCATGGCACCCCTTGTGTACTTACCTGTGAATGACGGATGTGGTGCCTAGGTTTTTTTTTTTTTTTTTACTTTTTTTTTGCATGGGCAGGCACCGGGAATCGAACCCGGGTCTCTGGCATGGCAGGCGAGAACTCTGGGTGCCTAGGTTTTGAGTGTCATATCTGTTCCTTATTTGTTAGGTTGTTAAAGTTGGTAGCCACTGGGGGAAATATGGTTCCACCTCCACAGCCTACTTAGGAGTAAAAGTATAATGAAAACTCCTCTCAATTTTGTTGTCATGTAAAGGAAGGAACACAGTACGCTGATCTCTCTTTATCCTAAAAGCAAGCATCTCCTGTTTTTACAAGCCTCAGAATTACAAGTTGTGCCAATAATGGGAGTAATCTTATGTCTTCATAATTTACACTTGAAAAGTGAACGCAAAGTATAACATTGCATTAATAAGTTATCCTATTGTTGCAAAATATAACGTTCAGAAAACAGTTCCGTAATCTAAATAGAACTCCTGTAAACTTTTGCATAATCTACAAGTACTTAAATTGCTGCAAATTCCTTCATCTGTTTGGAAGGATGAGAGACAGATTTTGCTACTCCATCAAAAATATCCTGCACCTCAGATATTTTATTACCGCAATAGCCAAGGGGATAAACCAAAATATTTACTCCATTGGATGACCCACTATGGGGGCTGCAGTTCCCACAGATGACCATGTGAAAGCGACTCCACGAGCCTGGCCAGTGGAGCATGGCTACAGATTCAGGGTCCAGAGGGTACTGAGCCTTTGACCCTGGAATGCAGGGACCATGGGGGCAGGCACCCTCTCTCTCCTTTTCCCATGCTGGGCTACCATTATAGAGTGGGTAGGTGGGGAGGACATGCAGGGACAGTTTGAGGGGCTGGAGCAGGCTGTCAAGCTGGCTGGCAGTGCCTGGGGGGTGGGGATCACTGAGCAGTCAGAACAGAGGCTGTTCAGCACCTGGTACAGAAGCAGTTAAATATTTTGGGACAGTGCTGGTTTGTTCTAACAGCTGTATAAGAGGTGGGAATGAATCAAGATATAAACCAGGTAGTGTAGCAGACAGATCCCACAAGTACAGGAGCACTGTATCCAGCTTGAAAGAGAAGTCTAAATTCAGCCTAGTCCCTCTCTGTGGTCCTTCAGCTTGGCTCCTCAAAAAATCTAAATTGTTCTGTGGTTCAGTTCCGCATTTGTTGGGAACCTGCTTTGTGCCAGGCATGGATGGCTCCAAATCCAAACTTTTTATTCTGGAGATTCAGGTTGGACTCTGCACCCGGCCTCTTGAAGCTTGATGGCTTTTCTGGCCAGCAGCATCTGTTGGCCCTAAGCACTTTTATTTTTGTCTATCTGACTTTTATCTTCTGTTTATGTTCCTTTGGTTTGTTTGTTTTACTTTTTAATTTTTCTCAAAGTTAGAGATGAGCGTAGTTTAAATCAAATAATATTATTACAGGTTTATTATGAAAAGCAGCGGTTTCCTGTCCAACCCACCCTCCTTTCACCATTTCCCATTCCCCAGAGGCAACCTCGTGATACATTTTTCAACATTTTTCTCTTGGCATTTACCTCTTTTTCAGTTATCTGCTGCTGTCAGATAAATTATCCCAAAAGATGTGGCTTAAAACAACAGCTCTTTATTTGCTCATGATTTTGCAATTTGGGCTGGGCTCAGCAGGGATGGTTCTGTGGGGGTAGCTCGTTTCTGTTTCTTCTGATGTTGGCTGGTACCGGGCTCTCTCTCTCTCTCTCTCTCTCTCTCTCTCTCTCTCTCTCTCTCTCTCTCTCTCTCTCTCTGAACTTCAGTCACATTCTGTTAGTCAAACCAAGGCACAGGGCCCACCTGATTCCAGAGGAAGGGAACAGACTCCTCTACTTGGTGGGAGGAGCAGTGGCATGTTGAAGGATGGCGGTGGCCCTTTCTGTAGTCTCCCACAACCCCCGTGTCTCTAAGTGACATGATTATGATGCTCCTGCTTGATTCTTTTTCTTTTGTAGACATTATCTTGATAGTACATGAGGATTTGGTTCTCTTTCACCTTCCACCTCCTCCTCGAAGCCTCCTGGACACCATCTGTCTCCTTCCATCTTCCTGATATAGTTAGATCATAACCTTGATTAGCTCAGTATCCAGTGTTTATATTATTACCGTGTAAATGCCATCACAGCTGACTCAAATTCCTTTATTGCACAACTTTTTGTTGTCCCTAAAGTTAATAATCCTCTTGTTATTTTGTTTGTTTAGCTTCCTTTGTTTACATCATAATTCATCCCCAAAGTCTCATCTAGTTTTCTAAATTTCTACTCTGTGCTCCAGACATATTAGGTATTCTCTCATTTTTGCCTTCTTGAAGAAATTTTTCCTGGAGTCTTCTGACATACTCTGGTCTGGATGGTTGCACACTTGCCATTCTAAGATCTCCGCTCGTTGTCATCCTGGGGAATTTTCTCCACCTCTGTCTTGGGTTGGATTTTCTCATATCTTCATGGGTTTGTTCCTTTATTTTAGTGGAACACATTCTCCAATAACTTTTTGAGAAAAAAGTACATAGGAGGTACATATTTTTGGGATTCTGCTGGTCTGAAAATGACTTCATTTTGCCTGTCCATTTAACTGAGAGTTTTCTAGGTTGAAAATAGTGAATTTTGAATTCCTTAGGATGTTGGGTTTTTTTCTTTTAGCTTCCAGTTATGCTGTTGAGAAGTGTGAATCTCTCCAAGCCAACTAAACTAAACTTCACTTGAACTCATGTTACTCTGAAATAGCAAGGCTCACAGTGTTTCACCAGCAGAATTCCGTTCAAAATTCTGCATCGCAAAATATCTGACCATTGTGGCTCTGTGCCAGTTACTAAGGAAAAATAAAAAAAAACATAAAAGTAAAATTTACATTTTAAAATACCTTAGCAAAATACAGTGTAGCCCACAGATATTAAAATGAAATGCTAAAATATACAGCATGTATGTAGATAAAAATCTTAAACACTTTTTGTTATTTGATATGTGAAGGTTGCTTCTTCCCTGCAGACAAATTGCTGTCAGGGGCAGGAATCAAGTGATGGCTGCTGCAGGAATCAGGTCTTAAATCTTAACCAAGTCCTCATTCATGTCAGAGTCTAGCAGTTATGTGACTTTGAAAGTGTCAAAAACAGATTTGAAAAGTGGCAGGTTGCTAAGAAGGCTGGTTTGGAAGGAATATCCTCATTCAGTGTCTCACCTTTGCAGGTCCTCAGTACTAAATACTAGGATGCATTTAGTTTGGGTCGATAGAGTGTGAAGAAAAGGTTTTAAGAACAGAATACAACATTGCACCCAAAATCAGGCTGTTTGTCTTCATTGAAACTTGTCTATTGGCTGTTGTGGGTCCGGTCATAGCGTTTTACCCTCTAAAATGTTCAGTTGTTAAGAACACTTGACCATTTGTCCTTTCTCCTGTGATTCTTGTAGCCTGGTGTAGTTTGTCCACACAAGCACAAGCCCCGTCAGCCCCTGTCCTCTTCCTCTGTTCCCTAACTCTCTGG